>SGJC01000694.1:0-12777 GCA_009887335.1 Henneguya salminicola
AATGCCCTAAAATATTGGTGTATCATGAAAAGCGATAACCCGGAATCGCTATACCGAAGATACTTTTCTAGGCATTATAAAAGTAGCTTTTTCCAACAATAGATCATTGATCCGATGATTTTCGGTTTTGAATAAATAATTTGAAACCATACTAATTATAATTTAGGACAATTATTTTTTACTAATTAGATAATAAATAAGTGATAAATTTTATAATTAAAAAATTTTCGTTTTTCAAAAAATATTTTTGAAAAGGAAGAACCGAACAATGATGAATTTAAAAATTTTCAATAAATAAAGGATTTTAAACGAAATCTAGTACATTAATATTACGCATGGTCATTGCGTAAATTAGTTGTAAAAAAACCGTTTCCATTAATGTTATAATTCTTGTTTGGAATCGTTCGTAGATTGTGAAACGATTTAGGAGAGTTGGCAGTGGCCAAAGCATCCCCTTTTTGGTGTTGCGTAATTTACGAACGTATTTTCACTACAAAGCCTAGCCTCTTTCCTGAAAGTTTACATAGTTATTCAGTTCATGACTAGAGGTAATCAGACCGAGATAACTGCAACAACTGTAATTATTGCTCACCTTGAAAATTACACGAAATCATTTTCATTTAGAAATATTATAATAGTTTGAAAACATATCGTGCATAGAGCGCGTGTGCGACAATATGAACTTCCCATAATTGTGAATAAACTGTTTGTTGGTAAACAATTTTTGCATCGATGGTTTTTAAATTTACGGAAGGACTTTTCTTTGGATTAAAGAAAGATCTTGTACATGAACAGACTGGTTATAAAATAACTAGGTTTATAAACCCTTTTGCTTTGTTAATGGAAATATCAGAATTACACTAATTAATAGCCAAATAAAATTATCATCTCTGGTTGAATTTTATCATTTACAATGAAATAGAGAATAACTTATTTTTGGTCTGTTTTTACAATTTTGATTTAAATAACGGATATAAAGGGAAATAATTATACCGTATTGTTTTTGGTTGAAAATGTGGATCTTTTGCCTGTATCATACATGCGCAGTTTCAGTTTCCCTTGAAAGTTACTCAACCTTCTGGCATGCCTTACTGACTGCGAACAGAGATATAATGGGTATTATGTGCTAAATATTAAATCCTACCTGTTTCCTCGAGGAACTAAGATTTTTCAGCTTTTCTCGTAGATTATCAGTAAAACTACACTGTTTTCTACAAAATAACTATGTGCGTCAATTATATGAAAGAGAATTAACATTAAAATTTTTTGTGCCTTTTAATTGTAGTACGCGACATCGTTTGTGAATTTTTTAATTCCTTTTTCATTTCATCCCGAAGATTTCCGAGATTTTACAGAAATATTTTTCCTAATTCATTTTTTATACAATCTCTTAATGAAATTTTATATTAAATTTAGCTGCTATATCGTTTCGCAAAATCTATGAGTCTCGTTTCTAGAAAAAATTGCGAAAATAAGGATATTAAGTTGTGGGTTTGATGTCAACCTGCAATTCATGTTATAAGGTAAATTTTATAAGGCACGAAAATATATTATTAAATAATTTTCGTATAAATGATACAATTGGACTTCTCTCCATTTTCTGTGAACATGCGCGTATAATATTGGTATTTTCTTTGCTATAATATTTATATTCTGTAAAATATAAATCTATTCCGAGTATGTTTATTTATAACGTTATTCTAATATATTTTTAGGAATTTTGGCTTAGTTCTTGGCGTGTTTGAAACATACGATAGTTGTGCGCACGTTCATACAAATGTAAAGGGGTCCTATTTTACCTTTGATCCAATTTTAATTATTACTCGAGATTACAATAAGCTTCTATATTTTTTCCTAATATTTTATCGCCAGTAAATATTACTATAACTAAGTCACAAGCGGAAGGAGATGTAGGTTTAAGCTTTTCGAGTTAGACACTCCCCCACCCGTAACTAAATTTGAATTAGGTAGGGGTACCCAACTGACTGCTTGATAAAACATATATTTTATCGCTTTGCTTATCTATAAAAAAAAATCGAAGATCTTTTACATTTATAGGTTCAAAGGGGGCCAAACTTTATGTCACTATAGGCCGCATATAAGAATCTCCACGATTAGACAGCCGCACTCCATTTTTTTTAATGGAGTCATGACAAAATATTTTAATATTCAAAAGCTGTTTAATATAAATTTCACATACATATATTTTGTGTTGACGGTAAGGAGTAGCATTAAATGTACCAAGGTTGGGAAATATGACCATCCTTGAAATAGTCATAAATAATGTCTGTTTTTATCACGGCGAAAAATAAAGATAAAAAAATTTATATACCGATGTCAGAAATGTTAAATGTCTTTAATAAGGGTCTGAACCAATGCACCTTGGTATGAGATCCTAAGAGAAATTAGTTATGCTGGATATCCATAATATCATTGAGATTCCGTGGAGTGTAGCTTGCAGGAAGTTGAGTAACGCTGACAGGGAGATTTGAAGCTTTTCGTAAATACGCTTATTCTGCATTAAGTTATAAAAAATAACATGCGCAATATTTCAGAATTAAAACAAAAAATCCTCTTATAATCATAGTTTAATTAAATTAAATGAACAAAAATATGAGGAAAATTTAATTTATAACCCCGTTGCGCGTGCGTAAAATGTTTATGAATTTAGGAGATCGTCAGAGTATTTTGTTTTTGTAGGGATATTTTTTAGAAATTGGCCTCTATATAATAGGTTTTGGGTCAATATTCTTCCTTTTGGGAATGTTATTATTTCTTGATCGTGTTTTGATTTCATTTGGTAATGTAACATATTTCATTGATATTTATTTTAGATTTTAATGGTTGGCGGGATATTTACCATTTTGGGATTTCATAAAGCATATCAATTCTTATTTACATCCGGAAAATTAAAAGGAACTCTTTGTTTTTCATTCGGCTTTTTGTTAGTAATAATAAAATGGCCTTTTATTGGAATGATTTTAGAATTTATAGGAATCATATTTTTATTTGGGTAATTAAGCGTTAGAAATTTATTTAAGCGGTTTTATTCCTATCTTGTTCAGCTGTTTGAATCACGTTCCTATACTTGGATGGATAATTGATTCTCTTACAAAAAATAATGTAAAACATTTTATTCTTACATCAATTATTCCAGTTTAAATTATAGGTGCTGCCGCGAAGTTTTCGAGAATCAATAGTTTAAAAATTAGATTTTGTTTATTTATTTTTCATATATTTAACATTTTATCCCCAATATTGTTTTAAAACTATCTTTATATCCCGCAGAAGATACATAAGTTTGTTCAACCCGGAACGCATGCGTGTGACGATTAAATCTGAGTAATAATAAATGGATATTTCTTAAACATTTAACGCCATAACTAAGGATTGAAAAATGTTTATTAATTTTGTAAAAGGTTCTTATACTCATAAAAAAATTAATATATTGTATGGAAATTATATTTTTTCTTACATTTCCTATCAGTATGCGAACCTCAGATGTCCGACATATTTATGAAATTTTAAAGTTCATTAGCCACAAAAAAAACTATGAAAATTTTTTCAATTCATCATCTATACGTGTTTAGAACCGGCAGTCAACAGGAGTAGAATGT
The DNA here is from genome assembly GCA_009887335.1 of Henneguya salminicola. Taxonomy (NCBI): domain Eukaryota; kingdom Metazoa; phylum Cnidaria; class Myxozoa; order Bivalvulida; family Myxobolidae; genus Henneguya; species Henneguya salminicola. The sequence continues at coordinate 3,618 of SGJC01000694.1, forward strand.
ATGGATTTGAAAGGTTTAGACAGTGGCTAATTTATTATTTCGTTGATTTACACCAATAAAAGCAAAAATGAGTCAGATGAAGTTAAAATATTTTGAGCTTTTATTATAGAAAAATAGTAACAGACTAAAGTTAATTAAACGAGTTAAGGGGCAAATTTAAAAAATATCCAACATCATTGTAAAAATTAGACAAAAAAACAAAAATAGGTTGTTTAAAATGGGTATAATTATATCGACGAAGCAATTTAACCGAAAAGTGCAGACGATAACCGAACATCCGAGCATAATAAATATTACTGGGAAAGAAAGCCCCAGATAATCAGTTATCTATTAATATGTTTTCCAATCCTTTGTCTATTTTTTTATTGAATCAAAAATCCAACCTGGTGTAGTTTTTATTAAAATAATCAATCTTTTTTTTATGTTGATAAAGTCTTCCTCTTTTCAGCCTAAATTGGTTTGCGGCGATTAAACTACATCAAGATTCTGTTGGTGTTTATTGTTTGGCTGTGTTAAAAAGATCAAAAATTATCTCAATATTTTTTATTCAAACCAACCTAAAGGAAATTTTTATCACGTTTCTCTTAAGAAAACAATTTTACATTGGGGGGCTTGATGGATGTGGAATATAAATACAAAAATTCTAAAATGTTAAATCCGAAAAATAACGAAAATTCAAAAATGTAGATTTCAATTTTTTCCCCTAATAATCTAAAAAATATATAATTATTTCTGAAAAAAATGACCTCCAATCTTTTAGCTCTTTTTTTTTGAACCTTTTATTTTGGTGCGGCTCTATGTCAACAAAGAGGAATGTCCGAATTCGATTATATAATGAATAAAAATTTTGAAATTCTAAAAAAATATAAGCTTAAATTATAACTGATATTTACGATTCTGTTTTCTAGACCACTTTTTAACTCACGCACACCTTATTAAAAACCATAGTTTAATCATGTTATAATACCTTTATCTGAAAAAATAAATATTAATGCTTAGTAAAAAAAAATCAAAAAATATACGACTAAAGATATCCTTTTCTATTTCAAATAATTTTCGATGATTCAAATAATGTTATAGATTTGAATAAAAAATTCCACAGATATTTTAATCATATTATAGCATGATTACCTTTTTATAAGAATATAAAACAGGAATATAATTATAAAATCGTCAATTTCCATTCTCGTGCATAGTCAATTAAACTCGTTGAATGACCACCTACTTATCCCCTCGTGGTTTCATGAAATTTGGGAAATATTATGAGTGGATACCTGTCTGTCTACTTAAGACTGTTCTTTATTTGTATTATAAGGGCATATACCTTTGACAATGACTTCTAATAACAATCCTGGCACTGGTTTGTGCCGGATTCCATCAAATTTTAGACCCCCTCCTATTATTGAGAGAAAGGTAACTTTTATCTCCCTTTAAATTAACAACAGAACAGGAGGCGTCTTTAAAAGAGCTTTCTAAGAAATACGAATGTTTCTTGCCCACGAAGATCCCATCCCTAACGTACCTTAGATGGCTTTGCTTCTCCTAGGAAAAATCCCCTCTATTATAAAGGGCATCATTGCATATTCCTTTGAGTACGCGACCAACGTTTTACGTAGCCAACAGTTGCATAACTTAACTAATCTCTGGAAACGGTATTGCCGACTGCACAAGGGCACTTAAAATTTATCGTCCATTTTTACTGCTTTCTCAGATATCGCAACACACATACTTTTGCGGCAATCTTTTCTTTCCTGGCCTGCTCTCGTGGCTCGCAACTCGAGCGAGATCTATTTAAACTCGTTTTTATTTATCAAAAAAGCTCTCATTTAAGAGGATACATATTACGTTTGGTATTTGATTGACAGAACATTCCAAGATATGATTTTATTTTTACTGTTTTCATCTGTATTTTGAGTTCAAAATATTTCGTTTCTCGGCTTATGCGGTTTTACCATCTATTACTAGAATCATCTTAACACCTTTTAATTGAACAAAAAGGGTTTAAATAAAATTTATTATTATTGATCTATTCCCTAATATAAAAGCATTTTTAGAGTGTTTTTAATCCATACCCTTCAAATATTTTATTTAAAATTATACTTGATATAAACTCCGCAGTAAATTTTAATCTGAAAATAAATTTATATTTCTACTTTAACATTTTATTTAACTGGTTGGTTGCTCGTAAACATTCTCCTAGGTAAGTCATTTCAGGGAAAATTATTGGAACATATGAATTTGATCACATGAGCCAATTTTAATGTATATGCTTCAATAGATAGAGATTGAGTTGGAGGTTATTGGGAGAACCTGAAGATTTTAATTATTTTCTTTATTTGTGTGTCTAATTGGCAGATTAATAATCTCTGCGTGTAAATCATGAAGCTTTTAACAAAATTTGGTTAAACACAATAAATCGAGAACAAATAAGCATGTGAATTCGTGAAGAAGATACAAAATATAATTCCAATAATTTTTTAAATGTAGAAATTATCCTTTATTTTAAAGTACCCCCAACAATTAAAAGTTAGAATCTCCCTTCGAAAAATTCTATGAATAATTCGTCGCCTTGTAATATTGGGTAGTGCCTGAAAATTGAATGAACGAAAAAGATTATAAATTCTTAGTAAACCTTTTGTACCTGTAAACTCATGAAGATATCAACATATCGTTTTCAAAATTATTTTTTTATTTATTATTCTTTAACCTCTCCACAATATTTTCCCGACTTAATCCGGAGCGATTCGGGGATTCTTTATTAAAGTTAGTAGCATTAACGTGTTGGCTTTGCCTTTGAAATAGTTTAATATTATTTTATTCAAGGGGTTTTTCGTAAATTATGTAACACCAAAAATGCAGTTTTTTACCGTACCCACTCCCTCCGCGCTAAAACGTTACGTTCGTTAAAAACGACAGAAAAAAAAACACTAAACTCAATTATGAATTATATTTTTATAGCCGATCAGTTTTTTTGTTGATTTGCCTCTTTATTCATTTCTTCTTAAAACTAAGAAGATTTTTCTATTGTCTCCCCCATTAACCGAGGCACTGAAGAATATTAAATTTGCAATTGAAGAAAAATATGGTTTTCCAGGGTTTGAAAGTACGAATGTCCTTAGCATGGACTGTCATTATCAAATACAATACTTTGAGGCAATTAATTATAAGGACGATATGACGAAATTTTAACTAGGTGTTGAATAAGAAATTGCCATGCATAGAGAAAAGAGCTGGCATATTAATATTCGCTATAAGTTTTTTTTGAAGCATGAATAAAAATTTTCGTAACAGTTTTGAAATATAATTTATGATACATTATACGTATCATTATAGCTAAATAAGCAACAATATGTAAAACTTGGCGGTTTAGATTGAGCTCATGATTTGCATTAAAAGATTTGTAAGCAGTATGTGAAGTTTTTTATTTAATACTCTGCCAAAGTTTTCAATGTAATAAAATATTTTTAGATCAATTTAACAATCAAAACCGTGAAAATAAAGTTCTTTATTTTAGAATCCGCTTTATTTGCACTCGCCAACTTTAGGCCCACGAATATAATTTCGTTTTAATATAAAATTCCAAATATCTACATTCCAACTACTATTTTTTATAAAATAAGATTTAAGGAAAACAGTACATTTTTCATTTTAATGGGAATTAATTTCAAACAATATTTTTTCCTCCGGGTACAATACATTTGGTTTCCCGATTAAAAAATGTAAGAAAATATTTTTGTTCTTATCGAAAACAATACAATTACATTAACTTTATAATAATTGCAGCCAATAATTAATTAGTCTTATTCATTTAGATACGCACCATTGTAAATTATGGTAAATTAGAATTCAGTTTTGTCAAAAAATTAAATTTTAACTCTTCTATACTTTATTTTAAAATTTTAGAAAATGTGAACTAAAATGCTGTGATAATAAAATCTATAAAGAAAACTATTTAAAAATTCTCGAAAAATTGTAGATTCTAATAAATCGAATAAAGAGATGTGCGAAATTATTGACGTCGTCAGCCGAAGGTTATTTATGCTTACAGAAAAATTGAGAAAAAAGAGTTCGAGAAAATTATTAAACTTAAAAGTTATTCCGAAATAATGAAAGAAGGAACAATAACAAAAAAATCAAAATCTATCTGCAACGAGAATTTGATGCACAATTGTTCGTTTCCCCTACGTGCCTTAAATCGACGATTAAACGAAAAGGGCATTGATTCTCTTAACCCATTGTCTCTAGAATGATAACAGATGAATTATATTCGAAAAGTACCAACTAAGATTACGTGAAAGCGTAATTCAGATAGAATCGTTATAGAAAGGCAATTATCCGCCATAAAAATATTGCATTTATAAAATGAAAAAATTATTTCTATCGAGGAAATAGGCTTCAATATTTCCCCGACTTATTATTCTTGGGTTTCTTCAATAAATTCGAAAGCTTATATAAACTTACCTTCCAATCGTAATACAAATATTTCTTTTATCCCTTGTATTTTCTTCATTTGATTAGTTGCTTGTGAAATAATTGACAGCCCCTATGATGTATCCTATTTCCTAATTTTTTTGAGATAAAAATTATTCTCAGTAATAAAAAGACAACGAAATAATCGGATCATAGTAACCTGTAAATTCACGCATTCCGCAGAGGTACAAATATTTTTTTAAAGCAAAATAATATATACCAGCTTACTTTTCGTAATTAAATCCCATATATGAATTATTTTGTATGGTTAAGCTAAGATATAATTCGATTCCATGGAGGTAAAAAAATGGAATATCCCTTGTATTGTCAGATAACTTAACAACGAGGGGATATTATGCAATCATGCGGAGTCAAATAGAATTTGAACTTACACGACAGCTATTTATATAATTTTATAAATATTGACATTTTTTAAATAATTTTTTTTCAAAGTGTGTTTTTAACCGGGTGCGCTTGAGTTTGAGCAACGTTGTGTATCTGTATAAATAAAGGTGCGTATCGAAATGAATACTGTTGTAAGTGATACTGAACAAAACTCACTAAAACCCCTAGGGAACTCTGTTTACTGGTAGAGAAGTTTCTGAAACAAATGCAAATTAACACAAAACTAAATCCTTTACTTTTTGGGATCTGATTTTGATGAAATTTGGAGGAAAATATTTTAATGAATATTGCGAAAATTATCGCCAAACATAAAAAAAATCACAGCAAACGACAATCGAAACTATGATAAGTGTTTTGGCCTTTTTTCTAACCATACAAAATGTATTACACGACTTAAACAGGTTTCGACATTAAGTGACATGAAAAAAGAGAAGGATGTTGATCCTTGGTATGTATCTGATAACATTGAGGAGAAGAACACCCTTCCTGTTGTTATTGCCGAAACAATTTTAGAGGAAGAAGAAAGTAAAAATCTTCAATCAATTGAAAAAATTAAAGGAACCATTGGGAAGGAAGAAGAGCACATGAAAATTTAATCATATTTATTGAAAAACCAGGTCATTTATTTTCTGTTGTTGTTTTTTTGTACTCGGACTGTATGTGTCCAACCTTACTAATCGCGTTCGAGAAGGGTTTCACGGCCACCCATTCTGCCTCGATGCAGACGCCAGATAGGCTCCACTTCTAAGATTTAGCGGTAGTGTCAGGTCCTCCTTTCCTAAACGTCCCGCCGAACCTCTCCCTTCTAGAGACACCTTACTACAATGGCATTAGCTCGCGTGGATTCATTTTCTGTCGATAGGGCTTTTTCTAGAAAATGAACGACCCGATGAAACTATTTTGGCGACATCTTAAAACATAAAACTAGAATATTAAATTTTAGCTACCCCTACTTTTAATACGATTTTTTCTCTTTCGTTATTGAACAATTATTTGCAAATCATAAAATTATGTATTTTTTAAAACAGATTGTAGTGAGCTTATGGGTTAAAAAACTATGAGGCTTATAATAGCTGCATCCTCTTCTTCTGTTCCTATTTTAATCGTAGTTCTCAACTATTAGTCGTTTAACCTAAATAATAGAAATATATTCGATTTATTGGACGAATTTAAAAACTTAATTATATACCAAGGGCATTCATCTTGTCTCCACACGTATGTATTATCCTTATCTCAACATATTGTACGTATGTGCTAGAGCTATGTTTCAGTAAATTAGCTTGTAGCTAATACAAAATTTTATATCGTTTGGAGAAGAGGTGGAAATTGGCGGCCTTAAAGAACAAAATGAATATTAGAGCATATTTTTTGTGGCTTTGTGTTCATTTTATCGTTATAAAAATGTAGAAGTATTTTATTTAAATTTTTAAATGATATCTCGGTCATTCGTAATTTTCTTTCATTTACATTCTTAAGCTTTTACTAAAATTGTAAAACAAATGGTCTAAAAATTAATTTAATTGACTCCCATTTCAAAATTATGAAAAAGTAAAAATATTTCGAATAGTATAAATTACAAATTAACTCCACAAGAATAAAATTGGTTAATTGATTTATTCTCAAAATAGGAAAATGATCATATTTTATTTCAGAAGGATGATTTGATACATCGACACAAAGAACGCGACATTTTTGTTGAAATTCAAAATTTTGTTGTTAAATAATTTATAAAGATTACTTCATTTTTTTATATACATTTATTTTTAAATGAGCTACTATTTTGTAAAGATTTATACCAATTTTTGTCATCTTGACACAATTTTACAAAAAATGGCCGCCATGTCATAATAATGTCGCCAATACCATACTTAAAGTATGGTATTCACTGTATTTCTTTTATGATATTGAAATTTTTCCTAGTTAAATATATTAATTCCATATCCGTATGTAAGATACAGAACTCAGTTTAAACTTTTGTTGTAAACTAATTTTTGTTCTTTTAATTAAATGTGGTTTATTTTTCCATAATGTATATATTAGAAATGTTGGATAAATATAATAGAAGCGTAATTGTTTAAATATATTTATAATCCTTTGTTTATAGCAGGTAGTAATACAAAATTTTTATCCATTATGTTGTTTTTCAGATTAATCTTTGCAATCAGTAATTTGTTTTTTATTTAGTAATTAACCAAGTTCAGTTTATTTAATATATATTTCCACCGAAAATGTTGAATTCGAGAATGAAATCGATGATATTATTTTAGATGGACCTGAAAAAAACTCGCGCTCAAGCATAATATATGATGAAATACTTGATCCTTTTCCAAATTTTTATTCAATTTTAGAAAGAATAACTGCGCCACTAAAAAACATGCTAAATATTATAAATGATGAAATTCCTCATAGAAGATCGAATTTATTAGCCTCTCATACAAAAGCAATAAAAATTAAACCAGGGAAAGATTCGAAAGCTTCCGAACCACCAAATCGTACGTAACGTTTATTATTGTAAAGGGCATGGGATAAGACGAAAAATTATTCATCATCCAAAACGAGTAATAATTCCAATAAAAAAAAATTTTAAAACTATTAAAGGTTAATATTTTATATTTTACAAAAGGAACTAAAAGAACCTTCAATCCTTTTTTCCAAAATATACAAGAATTATGTAAAAGACAATTTTGTATTTTCTGCGAATATTATTTTCAGCTCCTCTTTGCAATGGTATTATGCCCTATTTTCCATGCTCTGGTAGATAATTTATATCTTTCTCAAGGTTCGAATTGTGGTTCCGGAAATAATATCGGGTTGAATGGTTGTTTACCTGGTTGATATATACATATATTACCGATAAGGCATGCCCAATTGTATACTGACTCCTGTTTTTCCAATGCAACAGACCCAAGCTAGTGGAATTATGTATCTTCCAAAAGATTGTCCAACTGGTTTAGTAAAACAAAATAATTTGTAGACGCTCCTAATTGTAATAGCGTAAGTCAAAATCGGCAGTCTCCTGCTCCCCCATCTTACGTTGTTACGGTTTCTCCCGTTATTCAACAACAATCTCATTCTGTGCCAAATACTATTCCTTTACCTCCAGCTACCGTGGAATTAAAATTGGAGCCTAGAATTAATGACCCCATCCCAGAATGTTGTAGTTCTAGTTGCAAAGACGATGAAAAATGTATAATATATCATGGTAAAAAGTATCGTCTTGTTCCATACGAATCCTCGCTTTGCTGTAATATAAAAATAATTTATATTTTATTAGCTGGTTCAGAGTGTAGCGATTTTGTTGACCCCTCTTCTATCATACAGCGAATAATACCGGTACCTGAAAATTGTATTAGTACACTCAAAGGTTGATATATATTTTTATTTTTTTAAAGATATGGATTTTAGTTCAGAAACCTGGCGTCAGCCACAACCATGTCAGCGAGCAACTTTTAAAGTGGTGATCAACCTTGGAAGAAGTTTAAGTCAATTATCACGAGCACTGAATCAAATATATAATATAGGAGGGTGTAGTCTTTCTCCACGAGATACAAAAGTATAATTTAATTTTTAAATGTAAGATGATTGGCCGAGCCTCTCACCAATTACTTTTAAATGGATGTTGCTCCCCAACTGGAGGAAGTGTAATTAAGATCGGAGGCGGTTGCTAAAAATTATAATTTTTATTTTATTTTACGGATGATTGAAAAATATGAAAAAAATAGCTAAATCGATAAAATAGATTTTACCAAGTTTATCATCGAAAAATGCAAAGATCAAACACATATAAAAAATCATCATTCTATTCTAAAATACATAAGTAGTTTTCTGGTGAAATTATTTAAATTAGTTTTTTTTTTGTCCTTGATTGTATGGTAAAACGTTACTAGTCTATTCCGAAGGCAGCTTCATGGTCTCTTGGTTGTCGCAGTCAACATCCAAGAAGCTACGACAAACTTGACGAATCTGTAAAAGTGTAAAAATAGAACCTATAACATCGGCAAAACCATGTAACTATGGTTGGATTAGGTTAATGGAATGTTAGCCTTCAATAACAACAAATATATTTTTTGCTGTTATCAATGTTTATTTCAAAACACTGATTTTAAATTTATATTAAGGCAATTTTTAAACGTAAAACATGCGAATTATTTAAATATAAAATAAAGTAAAAAATTATGGGGGTTATGCTGATGAATTAGTAATTGTCCATATTTTTTTATTTCTCAGAGTAAAATCAAATTCTGCTTTTATAACAGAAATAAATGCAGCCAGATGGGAATGCGCA
>SGJC01000695.1:0-12576 GCA_009887335.1 Henneguya salminicola
CATAGGAAATCTATAAAATCTATATGAAAAGAATCAGAATTTATTATAACACATATTTAAAGGGTTAAAAGTGGCAGTCGTATACTAGGATTTAACCATTAATTTTATTAAATATTCCGAATAAGTATCTCCAAACATGTCTGGTGTACAAAAATACTGACCTATACGCATGTCTAATTGCTAATGGCTGCGTTGTCATCGGGTTTTGTTCGATTGAATCCATTTTTGTTGCAGGTAATTCTATGTTTAAAAATATAACAGCCTTGATGAAAATTCGTTATCTTCATTTTTAAGGCATTTTGCAAAAAATTAAAGTTTCTATCATAATTTGATTGAATTAAATTTTCTATCTATACGGAAACTCTCTTTTTTTATTTTGAAGAATTATGAAAATTTTCAACATGGACAAATGCCAGTGAAATTAATGATAAGCCACTAAATTAAAATAATCCCATGAAAATTCAAGCCCACATTATTAATGACTTTAAGATGTAATATGCAGAAATATATTTAATTCTTAAAAAAATTAATTTAACATTTTACAAGATTTCCTGTTCAATTTATAGCGAGCAAATCAATTTAAAGTCATAAAATATTATCCTGTTATTTATGGAAAGAATTTGCTGCAATATCCACTGTACATAAAAGAATAGTATGGTTGGTAAAAGATCCACATCTGTACATAAATATAAACAGAAGAGCCGTTTATTTTATGCAAACATATTTTTTACAATAATATTGGTGTCCTTCATAACTATAAATAATTCAACTATAAAAAATGGAATTAGAATAGTAGATCGTCAACGTTTATAATAAAATTGCAGCCGATTCAAAGAAGAAAATGATCCAACCTACGGACAACGGATAGCCTATTAAATCCTTTTCAAATTATGAGAAACTTCTAACTTCTATAGTCAGAAGCATTATTTGAACATGTAAAACAACATGAGAGTGATGATATCACTCTTGCTTTAGTTCAAAGGTTTTTTTCAAATTAGGTGAAAGAATTTTTATTTTTTGGTCGGAAACCCGACAAAACACGATTGTGTTAAGCGCATTTAAAAAGTGGGATTTGAAGAAATAATGGCTCAAAACGTCGAATTTAGTAAAGAAAAACGAAGAGATAAGCGAATCTCTTTGGAATGAGGTGTAGAGTTTATTAAAAGAATGAATAAAAAAATATTTTCAGCATTAAATTGATACAAACGCTGTAATAGTTATATAAATTCGCAAAAAAATTCTAAATCAGAATGGAGGTGTAATTTAGCATAAAAGTTCATTGAATTTTTTTTATCCTCAAAAATGACAAAATTATAAATGCGCATGTATTTTAAATATTTTTTTAATATTGCCCTTGTTTCTGTTTGATGAGATGAATAATAAAATATATTATGTTTCACTGTGATGTTTATTTACTTAAAATAGATAGGATTATAAAGTTTGATTTCAAAACGTACCTGAGAACAAAATGGCTACGATCAAATCGGACTTAATCGTTGAGTGTCGCTTTTGTAAATTTGCTGAACCTTTTAAACATTAACAATAACTTATTATAAATCAAGGTTTGGAAATTCCAATCTAAATTTGAATCAATATTTTGCCATCGGGGATTAAATTATTTTTGCACTGCTTAAAATTTATTATTTTTGTAACAGATCGAATTTAGAATTATGGCCCCCTAAAATTACGAGGCCAGTGACAGCAGACCACCTTGTCCTCTTCCTCAGATATGCGCAAGGAACTAGTATTAGCATAAATACAAAGAACATTATTTTAGATGTAATACTTCTGATTAAATAAAACTAATTATCTTTCCCCTTTGAATGGTGTATATTTTCATCAAAACATAATATGTTAAAAATGTTATTTTTCAGTTCGGATATTTTAGCATATATTTTTTTATTCTTCGATAAAATATTTTGTGGAAGTTTCTGCCCATCAAAACAAAGGTTGGAAAACGCTAATCGAAAGTAATTATTAAGAAGCTTATTTTTCAAAATCTTAATTTTCTATAATTAAATTATGAATTATAATTATGTGGCCTAAATACATTGATCTGTTTTTATGAAATGAATACGTTCTGCAGATTAGCGCATAAAAAAAGACAGTTCCTTTTTAATTGAGGATGCCCAAACCTGATAGAAGAAAGAAAATTCTGGTGAATTCGATATTTCTCATATCGTTTTAATATATGTATTTTATATATAGCTAATTTTATAAAAACAAGCAATCCAAGCTGTTGTGAGGGACAGTAAAAATTTTGTGAAAGGTTACAAATACAACAACACGCACGCGCGACCGTATAAATGGACAATCGTTTTGATGGATACACTTTTCAACAAAGTTTACCAAAAGCCATCAACGTGAAAGATTTATCAAACTATATAAATTAATATGATCAAAAACTATATTTCTGTATTCCGAATTAATTTTATCGCTAACTTGATTGAGTCAGTCAGTTGGATGGGCAGTTTTGGAAGAAGTTGCATTTAGGGCAGACATGCCGACTTTTCTCCAAAATGCACTTGAAGCACCCCAGGCCCATCGTAATAGGTCTATACCTTGAAGTGTATAACTCGTAAACAAATGCCGCGACTGCGCATTTATCTCGTAATTACAATTACCTCGAAAAGGACTTAAAGATGACTGGAGTTAATTATCATTTTAGATATTTTTTCACGTCTATTAGGAAAATAGTCAATGTCATAACAAAAGACTCGTAATAAACAAATTTTTTGAAATTCTCAACTTTTTTGAAATTGTTCAAGATAATAGGTAATATCTACAATATTGTTGTTTCAGCAATATTTCTCAATCTTTGATTTATTCTCATTTGGTCGTTTTATTTGTTGAGTTATAAGTGGTTGATTATTCGTATTCAATCGAAACAATTAAATGAATTACCACTGTGAAAGATGACGGAAATTTACAACTCTCGAAAATCCATAGTGCCTTCTTTATCAAATTGTTTGTGCGGGATTACCTTTTGAGTAAAGCTTCATAAACATTCCAAAGATCAAAATGAAAGCGTGGAATTCTTCTATTACCATCAAAATTGATTCTACCAAAAAAATTAAAATGTAGTTTAAATTTTTCAAGAAAACGAGAAAAGAAATCCACAGATTACACTATTACAAATTCGTACACCACATCGTCTGAGACAAAAAGGAGAGTGCAAGAATTATTTTAACATGAAGTTGGAAGTCAGTATTTGGTTGATATTATCGAAGAATAGATAGAAGGTGTTGGCTGAACTCTACGCCGCAGATAATGTCGAACGTGAAAGTAGTAACCGTTTATTTTGGTCGATAGAAGCACAATTCTAAGAGCTCTGATTGATTGCTGGCGCCTTGAAATCTAACATAATAGGCGTAAGATTTACCCGTGGAATCAATTCCAGTATGTTTGAGAAAAGATTGATGTTGGTTTCTAGTCTCATCTGTCGACAGAGCATAAATTATGGGAACGTCAGGGGCATCTAGTTGAATAAGGAAGGTATATAGTTGGGAGAACAATGAAAGTGCAGTTTTTATAATTCACATAAATACTGGTTGGATTAGATTTTTATTAAATCTATTTGCCAATCGGCACAAAATAATATTATTATGCTAATTCATTCAGGATTGTCGTAGAATTTAAATTTTGTTTTGAAATATGTTTGGGTTAGAATGCGAAGGAAAAATTATTTGTGTCAAATTTGTAGGATCAGTCTGAAATTTTTTTATTGCTCGTTTAATTGAGAGATATTGCCCAGAGTTCCAACTACTAATAAAGCGAGCCCGTTATTTGAGATGGCGGCAATTTCATTTGGACTCATCGCCGCTGAAGCGGCTAAATTTATAATTGTATTAATTTTTTTTTTCGCTTCAGAAAGGGAAATATCTGAAGGATTGTAAGTTTCGCATTCCTAGTATTAACGATTATTTAAGGTTATGAGATGATCTCGATAATTTTTTTACTTCTATTTGGTGCGTCTTAAATAAAAAGTTTCATTGTAGAAGCCATCTCGATAATATATATATACATTGCACTTTTGTTGTGAGTGCTATAAATAAATTAAAGTTCTTAAATGATAAATATAATAAATAATTACAGTTGTTTTTCAGTCATTACGATGTAAATACATCCACTCGCAGTATATATTTACTTGTTTATTATCTACCGTGAAAATATTTTGGGACAAAGGCATTAAATCCATATCTATAGTAGCATAATACTACATTCAAAACAATAACAGCTTGAGATGGAGGTAAATATCAAAAATACAATTATTTACAAATTGAGATTATAAATTTTCATAATTTAAACTTCAATCCAAAATAAAGAAATATCACGATTGTTATTTTAAATAAAAGTAGAGGCTATAAATATCGGGGAAAAATATTTCGTAAATTTAATTATGATATCGTTCTATAATTAATTGAATCTAAAAATGTTTTACATACAAATTTTTATTTCACGCAACAAAAATAGACGATCGCAATTACTTTAAGGGATTTAGTAATTTTTGGGGATATTCGTTTAAAGTCGTAGTTTAACAAAAATTATATTTATTTATGGATGAAACACAAGATAGATTTGATTTATTGAAAAATGAAAGTATAATTTATACTGGTATATTAATATTTAAAAATATTAAAGTTGAGGCTAGTTTCTGGGATAATTTTTCTGGCTTAATTTTTGGAGACGTTTATTTAACTAATTTTCGTGTCCTATTTTTTCAATCCGATGTATATTTATTTTTAATCAAAAAAGTCTGAAATACCAGCTGATTCGATTGATAAAATCGACGAAGTAACGAGACAGTCCGAACCTCTTTTTTCTCAAATAATTCCCTATGGAAATGTTGATAAAATTACTGTAGGATCCACAACAAGAGGTCCAATTAATTACATTTACATCGACATTGGTCTTAGGGTAGGTTTGTATCCCCTAAAAATAAGCAATTTATGAATTTTAAGCTTATGTTCGAAAATGAAAACGAAAATTGTAAAAAATTACACGACGAATTAATCGTAATTAAAAGAATATATATCTTAGAAAATAATTTTCCCCATCTCAAATAAAGCAGTATTTCATAATCACCTTATTTAGACACACCCCGCTTTTTTATTTAATGAAAAATTTAAAAATGACGGTTGGGAAATATACAACCCAGTCGCCGAGTTTGAACGAATGGTAAGCATTTTAATAATTCGAGGGTATTCCAAACGATCTTTGGCGCATCACGAATTCGAACGAAAATTTTAGTCTTTGTCCGACTTACCCCAAAATATTAGCCATCCCCAAAAATGTTACCGACGAAACACTGAATTTAATAAAGAAATTTCGTAGTAAAGCACGAATTCCTGTACTGTCATGGGTGCATCCAAAGAATCAATGCTCAATCACACGATGCAGTCAGCCACAAACAGGCGCAACTAAACGTAACGAAGATGATGAGAATTATATTTTAGTAAGTGCGCATGTCTAAACATAGTCGATTATAAAAGCCAGTCCTTCCTGTCATAAACTTATCATTCTCGATGCTCGTCCGAAGATTAACGCTGTCTCTAATCAAGCTATTGGGGGAGGTTACGAGGATGCTAAACATTATAGCGACGCTGCGTTATTGTTTCTTGACATTGCTAATATTCATTCCATGCGCGATAGTTATAATAAATTACGAGAGTTGTGTATGAATAAATATAATTCGTCTACCTGGTATTCAGAGTTACAAAACACCAAATGGTTAGACCACGTTGGAGTAAGATTTTATACAACATCTAGAAAATTTTATCCGGGGCAGTAAAATTAGCAGAAAATGTAGATAGAAATCGAACCTCAGTCGTCGTTCACTGTAGTGACGGTTGGGATCGTACTTCTCAAGTAACATAATAGCCATTATCGTGTAGCTGACTTCACTGGCAATGATATGTCTTGACCCATTCTATCGTTCTGTTATAGGATTTGAGACTCTAATAGAAAAGGAATGGTGTTCTTTTGGACATAAATTTGGACAGCGTTACGGAATAGGAGATAAAAATTCAGCTGACGAAGAACGATCTCCAGTTTTTAATCAATTCCTTGACTGTGTATGGCAAATCCTTAACCAGGTATACGTAGATTCAATTATTAAAGTACCCATGCGCGTTTGAATTCACTGAAAATCTTCTGTTGGAAATTATTCAACATATGAATAGGTAATAAAATAGCAGCTAAATAATTTAGTGGCTTGTATGGAACGTTTATATTTGACAATTTATGTTTACGTGAACAAAACGTATGATTTTTTAGTAATGGTAAGGAGGTAAGACGAAAAACTGTCTCTATATGGTCTTCAATTAATTCCAAAGTATATTTTTTATGGTAAAATATAGCCGCACTTAATTTTCAACCCCCTGTATTTTCCTGAACGGTTCAAAAATGTCATTCTTCCTGTTCCAACGATCCCGTATATAAAGTTATGGAAATCTTGTTATTTTAAATGGAATCCTTTAGTAAAGCCAAAGGTATTTATTTATATAAAAATATTAGATGGATTATGAACGAATATATAATTTATTAATGGACAAAAAATCTCATGTTTTTTTTTATATTTAAATTTGATCTAGTGCATTATGATGCTTAATAAACTCAAGGATGAAATTGAGGAGCGCAATTCAAAGGTTAAAAAAATTGAAAATATAGGCTAATTATTTAAAACGATTTAATCTTTGTTCGATTTTTTGTTTTTCTGCATATTTACAGCCTTCGACATGTCCAAATCGTTCTAATCGTTGTTTTATTTTTTCAGCGTCTTTGTTTGCGACTTTTTCCTCTGCGTTGGCTGTTCCAAATCTAAATTCAGTTTATTTAAATATACCTGCTTTGTCTCTTACGTTTTAATTCCATATTATCTACAACACTAATTTTTATTCCCGTGGAAGTAATCGTCTAAATTGTATGAAATTTATCTACTGTATGTTTAGAAGATTTTTTCACTTCATTTCTATTAAAATTACTAAAAAGATATTACTGCATAATTTCTTCAGCTTTCTAAATAAAAATAAAATAAATTGAATACTGATGCTTCGTTGACTGATTTTTCCATGCGCACAATCTTCACCAATAAAATAATACTATTAAAGCGGTCAATCGTCGCCGCAATTTTTCACATTTACTAATGGTATATTTGTTATTAATGTCTAAATTTAATACTTTTGCAAAACATTTGATGGCATATTAATTATAATATTTTAGTATGTAGCTTTTTTTAAATGGTTCTGTGCTTGCTTGCTTGTTTATGAAAAAAATTAAAATGATGCTTCTGTGTTTTGGATTTAATCTCAGATTGTGCACAATATATTTTCAGATTTATAACCTACAATTTAATTTTTGTTTTTTACTTTATTCATCTTTGAAAATTTTTTTAAATTTATGAATTGCTTGTTTCCAATATCGTCCTCCTTCTAACATCTTCGGAACAATATGTTTTAATAAAAGTAACGATATAGAGCACACTAAGCGAATGTGAGATCTCTAATACAGAACCACTCGCCATTCTATATGAACATGATACTGTTAATCATTCAGTGAATTTTATCGATTCACGCACTGGGGCTCACACCATTATTATCGAAGAAACGTGGAATGCGTTAAAAATGGAAGATTTCGCCTCGTAATAGAACTAACTCTTTTGACTAAGAGGGAAATCTTGATAAAAATTGCCTCGACGTTTTTCTGGGGGAATTTTTGTGGCGAAGTTGGATTTCAAGTGATCTATGGGGCGGTTTTCTTAATTTTATCAACGAAATATTATTTTTTAGAGATTAAAAATGATTTTTATACAAAATAGTTGTTTTAAACTGTTTTTTTTCTAACGCCAATAATTCAATAGGTTTCGAGATTCACTGAAAATTTAGTTACATGGGGAATTCTGTCGCATTCAACCGCAACGCGCACATCATATCGCGATGATTACATTTGATTCAAAATGGTTTATAGGGTAAATATTTATAAATGAAAAATTTATTAATAATATATTAAAACAATTCTGTCTGTTTGTCATGTTCAACGCGTCCGAGTATGCGCAGTATATTACTAATATAGCTGATTCGGCTAATTTTTAATTTTGAAATGATTTAGATTGTTTTTTATATATTAAAGCAGTTCTGTCTGTCTGCCATGCTCACCTGCGCACGCGCGCGATATATACGGCGGATTCGGCTTATTTTAAATTTTGAAAAATGATTTAGATTGTTTTTAATTAATTAATATTAATAATATATTAAAACAATTCTGTCTGTATGTCACGCTCAACCACGCCAGAGGGTGCGCAGTATATAACTAAAATGGTGCCTTCGGCTAATTTTTAATTTTTAAATGATTTAGATTGTTTTTAATAATAATATATTTAAAAGTCTGTCTGTCACGCTCAAAGCCTACTATGATTTATTAAGGGCTCTTAATAACGGAATTTCAATTTTCAAAATTTGAACCATGAATTAAAGTCACAAGTCATAAATCAAATTCCACCACAATTAATTTTTTCCTCTCTTATTACTACGAGTCATGACTACCTTCTTCTATGTCTCCGATCTTCGCAAGTTCTTTTTATTGGGTGAACCATGATCAAATCATAAAAACTTCCAATAATTCTTCTTTTGATATAATATGACGTCGAGCGAAGCGACCCTTGTAACAACAAATCAATCAAGTGGAATTTAAATTAAGACGGGCTGCGACCGCGGGCATAAACAACCTAGTTTAATTATATTTCAGCCGAATATTCCAATAGCTGTTGGTAACATAACGCTATATCCTATATTACAGCGTCTCGCAAACTTTTTAAATCTGCGACACACTAAATTTAATATATTTTCCCACGGCACACAAACATAATAAAACCCTATCATAATTCATAACACATAAAAAAATTGATGTTTGTACTTTATTAAATAAATAAAATACAAAAATAAACATAAACATATTAATGCGACGGACGAGGTTGTTTTTTCGAACAAATTTGCGTGATTCTTGGTTCAATGTTGGACAGACACACTCGCATCTCACCATCAACAATTTGCAGCCGCTCATGCTTTTTAGATTTTATTTCAGTCAATGATGAAAATCTAAGTTCCCAAAGATAAGATGAGCCAAAAGATAACAATGTTCGAACAACTTTCATGCTCAATTCTGGATATTGTCTTTGAAGGGAAATCTAGAACGTTGATAGCTCTAATTCTGAAAAAAAGCTTCGTGAACTCAATCCTTCCTCAAGTCGATTAAATCTTCCTCTTCTTTTGTTGGGAATGAATCCTCAGCACCATTTACAAAAGGGTTAATAACCCCTTTGCGTTGATGCGAATTCAAGGATGGAAAGTGATTTGAATATCTCTAGAAATTTCCTGTTTGCTGGCTGATGCTTCATCACTTGGCAAAAAGTCAAATATCAAATTTTTTGACTTTTGAATCCAGAACTGCAGTTTTTGTTCGAATGATTTGAGTTTTCCAGTAATCATGATGATATTCTCTTCAGCTCCTTGAAGGCTCAATTTCAAAGTTTTCAACTTAGTAAAAAGGTCATCAGAAATGCAACTTCAAGCCACCAAATATGATAATGTAGAAATTCGAATTTATCTGTATTTTTCATGGCAGAAAAAAAATGATCTCAACTCGCAATAATATCACTCTCTCAAGAACTTTTCCTTTTGAGGCCCATCTCAGTTCAGTGTGATACAATACGCTTTATGAGCTGAATCCATAGCTTCGCATAATGCTGCGAAAATTCTTGTTGAGAGCGAATTTGATTTAATATGATTGACGGGTTTAATGACTTCATTCCCTGTTTGATTATGTTTTTTGGGAGAGCGTTTGTTACCTACACCTCACGATGAATCATACAGTGCACAATTTTTACGTTGGGATTTGTTTTTAACACATTGAAAAAAATACTTTTTAACCCCCCCCCCCTTCGCATCGATGGAGCTTCATCAGTACAAGCACCAACACAATTTCCCCATTTTATTTCTCTGGATTCAACACTTTGGTCCACAGGCAAGAAAACATCCTGTCCAGTAGTAGTTTCCTTCAGATCCAAACAAAATAAATAATTATTTTATTTCTAACAATTTGAATAAATGCTAATCATTGAGCCTTGCTACTAATGCCTGCCGATGCGTTAATCTGTAAGGCCCATAATTTTGAAGTTTGTTCTTTATCATCAGCGAAATGTTTGATGAGTTGTTGATCAATATCTTCTAATATATCTTGAATTCTACGCGCAATTGTATCAGCTGATAGTGGAATTAATTTCACACTCTCAACGGCTTTTTATTATCAATCATGGCCTCAACAGCTATTGCAAGAGATAGCAAAATGATATTTTCAGCATCAGCATGTGGTTGTTGTTTTTTGTCTAGAACTTGCGCAATCTTATAACTTGCAATTTCTGGTATCCTGCAAAAGTTCTTCAATAGATTTCTTTGATTTTGTAATTGTAAGCGAAGGTTTTCAAAATAAGTTTTGGGAAAATTTATTTAATCCGGATGATTTTTCTCGAAATGTCGTTTCAGCCTACTTGGCACCATCGTTCCATTTGAAAGTGTTGCAGAGCACAGCAAGCGAACGGGAGAAGAATGGTCATTTTCAGACGATATGAAAGAAAATTCTATGTTTGTGTCATTATATTTGCGCTTTGAAGTTGTTAGTTTGATTTTTTTTACAGTTTGGGTCTCGTTGTTTTTATTGCAACTTCGTGGTTTTGTTAAATACTTGTCCATCCTAATGGTTAAATTTTTATATAATTAATATTTCGAGTGATAAATAAATTTCGGAAAATAAAAAAAATCATACTTACCAATTTTTCTCGTTTAATGAACCGGTCTCACTCCTTTTAAACTTATTTAATAATAATAAATAGACCACCGGCTTGCTGAATTAACTTTCTATAATTGTATTTTGTTGATGTTTTCTTTCAACGCTCAGCATTCAAAAGTAATCCCAACACAAAAATAGCAGACTCAATCCGTATTTCAAAATTTAAATTCAAACTTTTTTTTTATCGAATATTCCAGAACTATTTTTCATAAATTTGGAATCGCGATTAATTTAAAAATTAACTTGAATTTTGTTTGCGAGACACTGCCTTAAAGATAATATATGTTTGCTGTCAAGTTTTCACGACTGCGCAATAGAATTTGGTTAATTCTAAAGAACTTTGATATTCACCCATTGTAGCGAAGGTGGTGTATATCGAGCGAAGAAAAGGTACAAAAAATGAAAAACGGATGTTTTATTAATATATAAGAATATAATCATTTCTACATTTTTTTACAATTTAATTTTATCTGTTAACATTAATTGTAATATTCAACCATTTTACAATATTTTTAAAATTTAAGTTTCTTACTCGTTAAATTGTCATTATTTTATTGAAGATTTTTTTATACTGAGAATTAATGCCGAATTAATTCACTTTACACCAAAAATTAAAACATGGGGTTTTCGAGATATTACGTAATTTCTAAAAGCGAAAATTTTTGTATTGCAATAGGGTTTCGTGAAACTAAATTATTTTTACACTTATTTATCAATCGTTTTCGTGTTGAAAATTTGTCGGTTGGTCAACCGGTTTTGCGGTTTGACCCGTGTAAAAATAGCGGGATCGATTATTTTGTTGTTTTAAGGTAAAATATCTTTCAATGAAAATAAACTAGAGGTGAATGTATTTATAGATTGTTTGGCAAGATTGTCCTTACCCGGACTACTGCCATTATGCGGTGGCATGCGTACTGCAATTTTTAATTTTGACACCGTTTCGTCTGTAAAAACGCAAAAAAAAGACGATAAAATATTTTTCTTTAAACTCCATCCCTTTTTAAGTTGAATCGTGGATAAAAAGAGGGAAAGATTAGCCGTTATTATGATACATGCGTAGATATAATAATTTATTTTTATTATCGTGATGAATATCAAACGTAGTGCAAGAATTATTCTATTTACTCACTTAAAGTATTTTTAATGAACTTGATTTGCTTCAATCTAATCATGAAGAAGGAAATACCATCGGATCGTCATGGGTTGAAAAGAAAAAGGATTCAGCTCGATTTAAATCAGGCAATTCGTGAAAGGACACAATGGAGTAGGGATTATATATTTGCCGGATGTTTGAAAGAAATATGTCAAAACTGCGTAAGTTACAACCTCCCAGAAAACATGTGCCAAAAATATAAAAAATTTGTGTCAAAAATATAAAACATTATTAATTAAGAATAAATCTAATATCTCAATGGTTTAACCGCATTTTTGCATTTTTTTGATTTACCCTATGGAAGAGTCAACCAATCGAAAAACACGAGCAAAAATAACAATGGACGTTCTAAAATCTGTCCGCCGCTCTTAAAAAAAGGAATTTACATTAAAAGAAATAGCTGAGAAAGCAGAGATCTCGATTTATTTTGCGAGAAGTTTATCCGTTGATATCGAAATGGGCAAAACAGACGAAGAAATAATAAACATTAAAAAGGGACGTCATTTAAAAGACAACGCGGACCTTAAATCATCAATTAGATCGATAATTGATATTGATCCTGATAATACGACGCGATCAATAAA
>SGJC01000696.1:0-12989 GCA_009887335.1 Henneguya salminicola
GACGCCGTACCACAAGGGCATTGGCTCGCGGGTGGTATTCAACTTCAGTATTGAAATGAGCTAGGAGTATTTTTTATTTTTTTATTTTAAATACTTTGTTAAAAGTTGAGATTTATAGTTTTTAGATAATAGCAATAATTTACCGGATTTATGAACATACTCTTGCTTTCTATAGTATTATATTATATGGATTTATATTAAAATACTGAAAATAGAGCAATTCCTTACTGTGTAAAGTACTAAGGAATAGAAAGATAGAGATTATAAAATATATTAATTAAAAAATACTGTTCAAAATGTTGCATTTATAATATGGAGAGAAAGACCAATTTTTTTTTTAATATTTGATATTTTTATTCATAACAGAGAAAAAGAAGAAACCTAATTAAATATTTTCGGAGTTCAGATAATCAAAACTCTATAATTGTTGATGATTCTGTAAAGAAAGAACATGATATACGAAAATTCGAAGGTAGGTCAGATTTGGATGAATTGCCTATATAGGGAAGTTCTTATTCCCAAAACAAAAACAAAATACAGAGAATCCGTCACAGTCTAAAGAACACTATCTCATTATAATGTCTGGCGCCCATCCCAGAGATTTTAATGAGAAATATGAATGGCTCACATATATAAACCGTAAGCTACGTTTTGAAAGGAGTTAAAAGTAAAAATTTGAATATTGCTTTATCTCAAGGGGCCAGAAAGGATATAACGTTGGCAAACTCTAAAATATGTTGCCAAAGACAAAAATAGATTTAGAATCAGCTCACACTCACAGACCGAAAATCTTCAATTCATCTATTAAAAACCAACAATAAAGCTAAAAATAATAATATATCAGCCTTCTCGAAGTGGGATCATAAAACAAAATCAAGCAATGAAAGAAAATTTTAAAAACTAAAATATAATTTTTACAATTGGTCAAAATTAACAAAAGATACAATATACTACATTTAACAAAATAATTGATTTTTAATGTTGTTATAGGGGGAATGTTATAAGAATCCTACTTGGACATCTAGTTCGCGTATATCATCCTAATATATTTTGCGTACATTGTTGGGAAATATTGTATGTAAAATAATCTGATCTTGATACAATATAACAGCTATGGCTGAAAATTTGACAACTGTTTGTTGAAAAGCATGCTTAAAAGTTTATTTAAAAGGGCATTAAAACGTAAAATTTTCATCCCGTTATATTTTTTTTACTATATTACAATTGCAGGAAACTACTATTGTAAATATAACAGAAATGTTAATAAAACTTCGCAGAAAGTGCGAATTAATTATGAATTTTTAAATAATATGTTTTCATAATTTTTGATGAGATAGGGAAAATGTTAATCAAGAAATATAACCAGCGATTAAAAAACTTTTGCAAAAAAATGTAAAAAATATAATTCTTTGGCGCTTTTTGAATAATAGGCCGAATTAGCAATCGATTCAGCTCTCTAATCATATTTACATAAAAATGACTGAAACAGCTTTAATGATATCTACAATAATTTTAGTATCAGTCTCATAAAAGCGGTAAAGATCTTAGAAAAATGCAAAGGAGCTAAAATTGTATTTTAAAAATATTAATTGTGTGTTTGATGTGTCAAGAGAACTCAAAACATACCGGTATTTATAAATCCAAGAAATATCACGATCCAATTGCCTGATTTGACATCTTAATGTTGTATAACAAGAATTTAAAGAAAAATAAATAGTAAACTGTGAATATCGTAAATTAGCTGTATGCTTAATAAAATATACTGGTTAAATAGCGTTGAAGCGACAAGAAATAATTCTTCTCGATAAAACAATGTTTAAAGTAAACCTGGTTAGTTTAAATGGTAGATAAATGATTCGAACAGTTCTACCGAGCCTTGTTCCATCGGTAGACTTAAAAAAAATATTCTGTTAATAGTGCTTTTTATAAAAAGAAAATATCTAAATAAAAATTGAAAATAAATGGTATAAAACTAGCTTTTTTTTGGCAATATTAGGTGAACTTTTACAAAATCTAAGAAATACAAATTTATACGAGAAAAAAAATTATGTTCAAAATCCTCTTTTATAAAACAGCCATCGTTTTCTATATTTTGTATCATTCTGGCGCTTGCCCTATTTTTCCTTCTCTCTACTCTATTTTTAAATTCAATTGAAAACATATTTTAAAAATTCATATATTTAGTTAATAGCCAAAATCCTTGACACTGAAAGATACCTTTGATACCATAAACATTACCTCTCAACAAATTACAAAATATATTGCTTAAGATACTTTTCGAATGTGAAAACCACTGATAGATTTAATCGAAAGCGAAACTAACGAATATTAATTAATTATTTATTAATTTAACTGAGAATTGGTTGTTAGCATAACCCGTACCATCACAAATTAAAAATCGATAACACAAAAGAGAAAAATTTCTAAATACCGCAAAAATCAATTGTCTTGCAATAGCAACAGATATTCTAAAATCAACAAACTAAGTAAAAATTTTCAAAGCAAGCCATAGGAGGATAATTTTATATATTGGAGCATTCACTTTGAATAATTAATAAAAATATTTTTATTGAATCCTCGCCCTAATAGATTTTTTATCAATTTTACCTGATTTATCTTTCAAAACTTTTTTTTCCACGCTCATTTACATTGATAACCCATACATTCTTAATTTTTGAATTTTTTTATGCAATGGTCAAAGATAAAAAGTGCAAAAAACGAGCAGCTGGATAAATATTTTGTTTAAATACTTTAATATTATCATGATGAAATAAATTGAGATTAAAAATGATATTTCAACTATTTTTCTCTTTATGTATTTTGAGGTCCGGTTCGTTTGTTAATTGGATGCATAGTCGGTTCCATCAACAAATAGAGTGCATGAACCACATTGATCATGTTTGCAGTGGCATAAAAGCAAACGTATGCACGAAGAATGAATATATAGATAAATTATCAGCCTGTTTATATGAAAATTGAAGTCAGAACTGTTTTAATAAAATTGAATCAAATTATATGAAATTATTTCATTAATTAGAATATGTCTTTTTTAAAATGCTTTCATATAGATATAATAATAGTCGCATGGTTTATTTCTATGGTTGCCAACAACAATTTTAAACTTCGTAGATAATATTTCAAACAAGACGCTCTTTAATATTTTATGCTTTGACATAAATACCATCATATGATGCTCAAAATTTTTTTGAATTTCATTCTTTTAATACTTTATATTTTTACATACAAAATAATTTATTTCAGTTTTTACAATAAAAAGAAGGGCCTTCCTGTCTTCTGATAGGAGGTACAAGTAAATTTTTTATGACAGTATATTATCATCTTTTTACTTAGTTCGCTTCTTTTATTGTGTTTTATGAATATGAAATTTTGCGTGAAAATTAATCTCAATATTTTAGTAATAGGAGCAACTAAGGAATATTTTTCAAATATTCTAAGATACAAAACTAAAATAATTCGGTCCGCTTGAAATGAGAATTAACGAGATCTACATTAATAAAAATATAATATTAATGTGATCAGTTTTAATAATTTCTTTTAAAGCCTAAAAATGTATAAATTCATTATATTTTTAGCTATTTTATTAATATAAGTCTTTAACTTGCCTTAACCAGTTGTGATATTATCAATGAGAATATTTAAACTATTGTATTTTTTGTTTGGGATAAAGAAAAGGATTTTCAATATTCAGATTTAAACAAATTTATCTTATTTTCCTTTTTAATAAACTTTATTGAGAATATATTAACAATTTGATTCTTTTATGCAGAAACCCAGGATATATTTGATCAAATAATCTCTCTGTTTTTAAACCTTTTACTCTTTTCAAAAGATAAATAAAAATTTAGTTGTGAAGAAAATATATATTTATTGTAATTCCATGCAATACAAACCATAAAAAATAATTGGTACGGGACGTTTTAGCACGACATTTTTAGCAAAGGACATTTTGACGTACTGCCGCCCAACCATACGTGCGGTCATATCTATAAAAGTGCAAAAGTCTTCTCGACTAAATCATAAATTAAGTAGAGTTACATTAAATTTATATTACATAAGAATAAAGTTTG
The DNA here is from genome assembly GCA_009887335.1 of Henneguya salminicola. NCBI lineage: Eukaryota > Metazoa > Cnidaria > Myxozoa > Bivalvulida > Myxobolidae > Henneguya > Henneguya salminicola. The sequence goes on from SGJC01000696.1 coordinate 4,089, forward strand.
TCTGTCTGTTCATTCCATAATATTCTAAACTATTTAAAAAAAAAAAACTTTATTTTAAACCTATATAACACATGTGCATTGCTTTTCGCTTCATCTCCTCTTTATTCATAGAAGTATAGTTTTAGCGCAAATTAGATTATTCTTGCCCCTCTTCTTATAGCTTCTTCTTCTTCTTCTTATGAAAACCACCTATTACTAATTAATGTTTACTCCTTCTTTAATTATTCTATTCCACTCTTTACACTATGTTCAACATATTTACGAATGAAAGAATTGTTCATGTCATTTTTCTTCATCACAACAAAAATAAAAATGTTAAAATCAAGAAAAAATTCAGACACTCTTAAATTCTCTAAAAATATTATATACAAAGCTTCAAAACTTTAAAATGTATAGTTTAATATTTTATTAAAATATTCAAGTCAATACTTGGTGTTTAAATTATCAATTATTACACATTAATACATATTTTAACTGTAGAAACATTCAATCTATTACTATTAATGTATTGTTTGATGGAAATGAAAACTCTTATTATTACTCAGCTCAAACGGTTTATATTTCAAGAGTAAGTCAAATGTTTTAAATGCATTTTTTATTAAACATAAACCCGAGCGAAGCCAAGCCCAACTGCTAGTATCCCATAATATTATTATAATTTTGTTAAACCATTAAAATGGACAAAGTTCAGTCGAAGAGTGGCAAATAAAAATTGAACCACGAAGGACACTTTCATCTGTTTGATAAGCTCAGTGCAGATCGTTCCAAGAAATTTTAGCGATGTGAGTTGAAGAACGAGTGCAAAGCACGTTTACACACGACTGTGAATAATCTGGTTCTGATGCAGATGAACTAGCATAGTCACGGAAGTGACGCAGCTCAACTTCAGGTTTCCATGGTAATTAGGGGAATTAAAAGGAGGGCAACAGAGGCAACTGAAATTTCATCAATTATTTTCAACGGTGCTCTCCAACAAACATAGATTGCCGTTCAAGCGAAGATGCCAAATAAAGACGTAATTCGCAACTTTATTTAGCGGAGAAGAAACGAAAACCAAGCAGCACCTCCACAACCCGACGACCGCGCTTCAATGATCATTCCGGATACAAATCGGATTTATGAAGTCACACCGTGTCAAATAGAAGAATTTCTTTTGTGGGATTCGGGAGAACAGGGCGAAAATCAAATTCTTCTTTTGGCCAACAATCGAAAAGTGAGTGGTGTCACCTGATCGAAAAGCTTTATGTTGACAGAACATTCAGCCTAGCCCCTGCTCTTTTCTCGCAAATATATGTAATCATGGCAGCAAGAGGATGATTTGTGCTGCCGGTTTTGTATGCTCTGCTACCAAACAAAGAAGGCAGAACTTACCGACGACTGTTTGAGGCCCTTAAATAATTGTGGGTATATCTCCATCCTTCGTTAATTTCTATTGACTTTGAACAGGCTGAAATTGGAGCTATTTGAACAACGTTTCCAAACTGTGCAATACAGGGATCCCTTTTTTATTTAAAAAAAAATTTGCATAGAAAACTAGCAGACGAAGGTCTTCTTCGAAGGTATAATACGGATCACAACTTCGCTTTAGCCGCCAGAATGATAGTCGCTCTCTCCTTTGTTCCAATAGAAGACATTGATGTAGATTTTGAGGCACTGGAAAATGAAATTGCGGAGGATCTCCCACCAATCTTAAACTGGTTTGAGGATGTCTACATAGGACGTCAAAATCGTAACCGGACTCAACGTAGTGCATTGTTTCCTCTTTATATGTGGTCTGTTTACGAAAGAACAGGGAATGGAGAGGATCGCACCAACAACTACATTGAATCAGCGCATCGGAGGTTGCAAGCAGAATTTGGAATGGATCACCCAAACATTTGGAAATTCACCGACGGAATTCTAAGTGTTCAAAAGAGGCGTGGCCTTGTAAATGAGTAATTTTTTCGTGGAGACCAGCCCCATGTAAAGAGCAGAAAATACGTCGCAACAAATATTAGAATCTTGAAAATTGTTGAGAGTTACAGAGATCGAAACATTATCGAGTATCTTAGAGTAATTGCGCATAATTTTTTGATGGATTAATAAAAAAACGGACGTTTGTTTAAATTCTAAAAAGTTACAATATTGAACGGGATGTATTAACTTTTATTAATTTTTAATCTTTTTTTTGTGATTTTCTAAATTTAAAATATTGTACAGGATTCATTTAACGGGTTTTAATTCATGAAAATCCGCCCGGCGTCAAACCGTCTTGCTTCGAAAAATAATATATTTCCTCACTTTTTGAAATTAGTTCAAATATTTATATTTAACAAAACTGCTCAAAAATTTTTTATAATCAAAAATGTGTTGATATAACAAAAAATTGAACGATTATTGCTTATAAACTGAGGGATATATAATTTATAAACTGCTTCTTTAAATAAAAGTGGAGCATCAAATACAGATTCATTATTGAATCAACACATTATTAATAATCTTAGTAAATTTTATAATGGAGCTTCTTACCCTTAGTGTTATGAGAAAATAATAAGAGAGAAGGCTGACTTCAGAAAAGCTTTATGAATGCTCGATGCAAGTAATATCTCTTTTTTAAATTTTTATAAAAAGAAATTTAAATTAATTTGTAATGTGGTAAGCAAGGCTGTATGTGATCGCACTGTATGTAGAATTTTTTTATAACTGATATTTTTAATAAAGCTGATAATATAGATATTAAAGTTTTCACAGCCTAAATGATAAATCTTTAGTATTTGGTGAACTGACAATTTCGCATTTTTCTTTAAAAGTAAGAAGAAATTGAATATAACTTAAAATAACACTTAGCCGTTGCTTAACGTACAATTAAATGAATGTGAACTATTATAAAAATGGTTTTCAAATTTTCAATAATAACGTTGGGTGCATAGATTATATTTTTATAGTTTTTAATCAAATATATTTTTTACTTGTGATGTGCAATTAATTATGATTTGAATTTCAACCATATTAAAAACAATAGAAAAATAGCAAGAAAAAATATAAAAATTCGTTGAAAAAGATTTTTAATTTAAGAAGACATTCAGATACATAAATATTGGTTATCAACAATATTGTGCTCCCATGAATTGATCAGAACACGAACGAATGCAGGCTTGACATATTGTTATCTTCAGTTCGTCTATCAGAAGTCGCGAATAATATTTTTTCATGTGTGTGAATGTGCAGAGTTTAATGAATTAAGAGACAAATTGTTGTATTTTACCATAAACACCCATTAGTGCAAGAACCCGATCTAAGCGATCCTTAAATATTTAAATTTGACTAATAAGTTAGAATTCCATTAAATTTAACATAAAAAACTCTAAAAGATGCAACTTTTTTTTGTAATTTCTTGTTAAGTATAAATTTCTCAAAATATTTATAGGTTAAAATATTTTTATAATAATTTAAACAAAAATAAACATAAAGATTAAAATCGACATTATCATTTACAAATTGTTTTTTTTCTCTTATCACAAGGTAGGTGAGATGAGCATGCATATAAGAATATTATTCACACTAAACACCTTCATAGATTTTAACCATCTGAATAAGCATTTAATTATTAAAAAAAAATTAGATATCTGAGAAAGTTTAGCAAGATTTTAGAATAAATTTTAAAAGCTGCACTGATTCTCACATCACGGTGTATAATAGGGATAAAATTAATTTTGTAAGATATATAAGTTCAATATATCATTTCTACCTTTTGATATGCGCAGTAGCACATTTTATAAGATCCTAATTTTTTTATATTTTTTCCTAAAAGGTACATCAATATTTCTCATCCCTTCAATAAAAAATAATAGAAGGCTCTCCGGGAGCACTTTGATGCTGATCATCAACACTAAAAAAAAAGTTTTAATATTTATACAGCATTGGAGTTGCTTGTTTTTCAGATTGAAGAAAGGCTATCAGTTTTTCTCTGTTAGCTAACTATATATATTAACAGTTTTTCTCCCATTTCCATCTCTTTTTATAAGCTCACTGCAGTTATTTCTTAATTATTTTGTAAGGTCGCATTAAAAAAAACTCCACGTTTTATCCTCATTTAATATATTTTTTTTTGAATTATTTTTCAAAGATTTGCACAACCTTACTTTAAATATTTCCATCTATTACGAATTAGGCACAATATTATTATCCTAAATCGTTAAAAAATTTATATTGTTTGTAATATTGAATCTTTCTAGCTATTCTTCACTCAAAAAAGTTTGTCCTTTTTAATTCTGGCACGACGTTTACAAAAAAATTCTTTAAGATAGTCCAATAAATCGGAATTCATTTCGATCTAAGATCTATAAAGTTAATAAATATTCGTTAATCTATGTTTTAATTTTCTTCAGTCGTTGTAGCATTAGTCAGCTTTTTTTATATTTGATTATCCTCGAAATTTTTCTGCTATCTTATATAATATTTTCTTATTTTGTTTTATTATACAAACAACTCCTAAAGTGACTTTATATTTGTTGTATATATCTTTTTGAAGCATACCGCCATTAACCTCCCCTATAATTTTCCCTGTTATTTTAGCCAAAATATATCTTCTCATTTGATATTATTTTAACATTAGCTATGTGACATATAATAATATTTATTATCAAAAAGGAAATAAATGCTCAATACAAAATTTTAACAAGATCGAAAGCATCATTAAATACCTTTAAACATAAACTCTATTACTGTTTCATACTGGCATTTTTTTATTGTTTGATATAGTTTTAAACTCAATACAATTTTATCGTATGTTTAAGAAAATTATTGTAGCTATATAATAAAATAAACTAAAGGTAATTATAAAATAATATAATAACGCTAGGAGATATAGTCTTTTTGGCATTAGCATTTTTATGAGCTTTAAAGTTGTGATATTGAATTGGAGAGATTTTGATAAGATGAAAAGAAGTTAAAGAAAATTATCTTACTCTCTTTTGTTTTAAAAAGTATATTAGTTCGAAAAGATTAAAATTTATAACAAATTTCTTGATACAAGAATTACACTATATGTTTTGTTTTTAAGAGATATATCAATGAATCATTATTTATTCGATGGGCTTTAGAATTATTTGAAAGATTAAATTTTTATATTATCAAGTAAAAAGCTCAATAGAAGCCTTATTTAAGCTTAGTTCTAATTTTTTGAAAAAAATTAAGCAATAAAATTTTTTAATTAAAATATTAGCCGGATATTAAATCTTATGTACTTTAAATGCAAGAATACAAAATATAAAATTATTAGGAATATTAAACAAAATATTTAAAAAAGCCGAAATATTTTAAGTTATAAATGTTTCTGCGAAATAATAAGTATATATTTCTAATTCCAAACCTGCAAAAAAAACAAAAAATTCAAAATTCAAACTGAAAAACATGTTAAGACCTTGATTTTATTAGACGATTCATAAAAGTACCCCCATCCAAACAATTATTTAGCAGTTTGTCTTTCAAATCTTTTTTAAAAATCCTCCGCGTTGCTCCTCTCTGAAATGAGGATAGTGATTCGAAATATTGTGTGTGTACGTAAACTATAAAAAAAAGGATTAAGCGGGCGCTTGACATCTAAATTAATTTAAAATTCTCAATGCAAAAATATTATGATTTCAGAACATTTTTTTTAACACACAATCAACACATGAAAATAAGTTTAAGATTCACCAAATAAAAATTCGTTTTATTGAAGGAATTCATTAACAATGAAATAAAAATGAGTAAATAGCTGGAAATCCAAATAATACTTTTGGACTAAATTTATTTCAAATAAAAATATCATTATTTATTATTCTAAAATTATCCAAATTATATTTTTCAAATCTAGCGAAAACTATTGATATTTAACGCATAGTTGCTCATAAATGAGAGAAAAATTATTCGGCAAATCGATAATTATTAAGACAAGATTAAAATTACACCATTAATAAAAATGTAAATCTTGCCCTGTTTATCTTATGGTAGACTTATTTTAAATTCAAGAGGCTGTATCTTTTTAGATATATAACTAATTCTCTTGGTATTATTCAGATATCTTGCGAATATTACGCAATTTAATTCGTATTTGCTACGATTGATACGATAAAATGATGAATAAAACAACCAACTGGATAATTTATGAGCTATATATTGTTTGATTTAATTCTAGACAAACAGTGAATATTTTTAAAAACGGAATAGTATTATTATGTTGTTAAATCAACGCTAGTAGCCTATTTAATTGCCTCCTATTTACAATGGCATGCAGAATGTGAAAGATACCTATATAAAGTATGTCATAGATTTGGCCAGAACGAATGTACGAAAACACAATATATAAAACTAAATATAAACTGCCTAAATGAATTAATATAGAAGACATTTATCCCAGCCGTAGGCTAGAATTATATCAAATATATTATATTTTGAGAACTTCGAAAGATTTAAATTATTATTTATTCATTTATTTAATATAAAATATGTACAAAAATTAAATTCGCTAAATATTAGGACGGTTTAAATATATTTAATTATTATTACTCGATCTTAATATTTCGACTCTTCATTCATCATCATACCAAAGTATTCACATATCCTTGCACTGCCAAAAATAAAATAGTCTTTTATATGTAAAATCTACTTTTCTAATTTAATTTCGAGTCTTTATATTTAAACTCGATTTTTATGTTCAAAAGCAACTTTAAAGTACATGAATCAACTTTAAAACTAGAATATCGTTCGATAATTCAATGATTTTAAACTTAAAAATTATGATCTATTTTAGAGAATAATACCTAAATATTGCACAAATATAGTATTTTTTAATTTACAAATAAATACGTAGGTTGATTATTGTTTTATATCCATCGTACTCAAACTTTAAATCCCAAAATCTTCTGAAATGTCGACAGTAAGCAACCCTACTAAATTTTGCATTCGTCTAGTATTTGCCTAGCCATTTCTGTAAACTTGTGCTCCTTTCATATCCTCTCATTGTTTTTGTAGTCTTGACAGATTTTCGAGAAAATTAAAATATTCCTCAATTGGATTTGATTAAGGGGAAGGGAGAGATAGAAACTATATTCGAATATTAGACAACTCCATAAAATCTTTAATTTCCCGGCGTTTGTGAATGCGACCATCCTCAAAAAAAATAGCGCATGTTATAATTTGATATTCTCCAAGTAAATTTGAAAGAAACTGAATAAATAATTATCCATTTAGATTTTATTTTTAATCATATAAATTATACTCTATATTTTGATTTGCAACAACATATGATATATTAATTCCTTTATTCCAGTTTATGTGATGATGGTGATTTTTGAATAAAAAGTAATAAAATTCATTACACGTATGAAGGCGTATTGCAAGTTCTTCGATAAAGTCGAGCGGCTATAAGAAATATTTGAAATTATTCTGCAATAATTTTTTTAATTGTCAATGGTATTTCGAGAATTTAATTAAAATAGATTTTGATTTATCGTTTTTCTGTGAATCTCATAGTTTTAGGATTTAATAAATATGATAAACTTCAATTAATTCTGCAATTTCACAATGTCAACTTTATATATCCTAAGTCAAGCGAGTTAACATTCCGGAGACAAGTAATAACAAGAGAAGATAAAAATTGTCTTAGATTTTAAGCTGCATGGTTTTTGAAATAATAATATTTTTTTAATCCTCCTCTATTGTTTTAATTTATATGTCAAACAGAATGTTGGGAAATATTCCAACATCTTTCTATTTTATGGGAGCCCATGCCCCTTTTAACCATGCTTTTTAGAATTTTAAGTTTATTGGATGTGATTAATAATCGCAATTTTTGAAATGTTGATTTTTCTAAAAACATAAATTTAGCAATAATTGGTTGGCTGCCCTTCCTATAATTCATTTTATAAACACAGTTTTTGAATTCAAGAGTCAATTTATGATGCTTCTAAAATCTCATTTTAATAAAAAAATATCGATTTATGAAAATGGGAAGATCTGCATATACATTTTAATAACTTTAATGCTTTATTTTCTACTGATCGTATCAATTTTTTATGAAAATTTAAAAAATCTTTTAAAAACTAATATTAACGTAAGAATATGGCAAGAAATATGATGCCCAGTTATTTGAAATGTTAGTTTAGAGAGCATAAAAGAAGAAGCAATTAGATCCACACAAAAATTGTTAATGTCTGAAAATATTTTTTAAGCCACGCTCTGTTAATATAATATCGTTTATTTCGCAATAAAAAAATCCTTTAGAGTAGGTCAGTTGTAAAATTCAAGAATTTACGATTATATTTTGTCAGGCATTTTTTTGAAGATATGGATGCGTACGACTTTGTTTTGAAATTACATTTTTAACATTTCAACTATGTTATAAATTTTTAAAGATAAAAATTTAATGAGCAGTTTAATTTAATATTAAAAATATTTTATTTGGCAACATATATATATATAATTTCTATAAAACTACCGACGAGCGGGGAAAATTGTCGAAATAATATTAAAGTATAATCAAGTACACGTTTCTATCTCAATGTAATTTACAGGAGGAGGAGATTTTGCTAATCTCCAATTGGCAACGATTTTTTAAGGCAGGGCTTACAAATACCTCCGAGTAGTTTACTTTGATAAGTCATGATAATTTGTGTAGGTGCTACTTCCTGTACGGTTCAATCATATTAAATTATCGGATGCAAATAAAATTACGGCTGTTATTTTAAATTACATTAAAATCGTAAAAGGTATCAAATTATGCAAGCGCTTAGGTTTCTTTCGCGCAATCATAACATCAACATCGCTTTGTCGAATCTGTCAAACTATTTTGAACGTAAATCCTAAATTCCTAACTAACCTTCAATCTGTGATTAGATTAGCCTTCGTATTGAGGCTATTTTTTATATTATTTGTATATAT
>SGJC01000697.1:0-12518 GCA_009887335.1 Henneguya salminicola
TTGTACATTCTTATTCAAACAACCCAAAAGACTATTCCGAACTGATGTTTTAAAGGAATACAAGATATGGCAGCCATGGACTAACGTGTACGGAAAATCCAGTAGCTCCAAAAAGTGATATCGTTTTATAGAGAAATTAAATCACTGAAGTTTCCTTCAACTTTAAACAATTTTTAATATTTGAAAGATGCATTTCCATCTGAAATATATGAATGCATATTGGGGAACATTAAAAAAAACGAACTACATAAAATTTTTTTAGAAATAATATTCCGCTTTTGATGGAGATCTCGTAAAATGATGAAATGGATATTTAAATACAAATTATTTAACTCCAAGCTCTTTCAATAAAACCATCTTATTTATGACCTACTCTAATTTTCCTACTCAGTGTAGATTTATAATGAAAAAAGAAGAAATCCTTATCTTATCTTCCGTTTAAGCCTCTTGATATTATTTTTTTAGCACGCATATGATCTCATTCACTGAAGAACATTTTAATTTTCTTATCGATAAACACCCTGTTGCTGGCATCAAAAAGAAAATTTTTTTTACCCCCCCCCACAGATATGTCCGTCCCTTAAGAGTCGTGCCTCCACCGTACCACGAAAAGCTAGGGTTCTCTTATGAAAAATCTCCTCAATCATAAAAAGAGCATCTCTACATATTACTTTTAGTGCACCATCCAAGGCTTGACGTAGCCGATAGTTAGTTAACTTAGCTGATCTTACGATATAAAGGCTTACTAACTGCGTCCTGACGTTCCTTAAATTTATGATCCCATTTTACTAATTTTTCCGAAAGTGTGCTTGAATCATCGAGATTTTTTATTTGACGCATTTGTGTAAATAAATATAAATGAAGCCATTTTTGTATAATGGAATTTCCTGTAAAAAATCGAACTTTTAAAGACATTTTTTATTTTTGATACGCAATTCTTATCAAATATATGAACATTTATTGCGCTCCTTCATATCAGAGTATGCGCCAACAATCTATAAAATCTCCTACAAAATGTCTTTTCATATAAAAAAGGATTGAGAAAGCATTCTATAAATATTTATTCAGCGCATGCGAAATAAAACGATTACCGCCGAAGGCATTTAATTTCGAAGAAGATATTGACCCGGAGACATTCATAGTGAATATTAAAAAATTAGAATATGGATCATAAGTGAGTATTCCTCCCGATGCGCTATAATAGACATATTTTGACCAATAGCACGTTTAGAAGTTATAGTGGTTTGCGCTCGCTCGACTTTATTTATCCGATGAGGCCATTGTTTAGTAACAGGGAAAAAATTAATATCGATTTTTTATCCTTATTCCTAAACTAATTTGCTTGATGGAATTTTCATCACGCCATCCACTGACTGTGAATTTTGAATATTTCCTGATTTTTTAAAATTCGACAAGAGCTACCGCAAAGTAAAATTCTTGGGTGTAATTTTTATTTAAAATAAAATCAATGATAAGAAAAATTATCGTTGATTATTCAATCAAAAACACGGGTTTAAACAACACAGAGTCATGTTCTATAATTCCAGTGTATGAAATTCAACGTGGAATCCCAGTAACACAATATGCCAAAATAAATAAATAAAAATTTTATAAGATTCTAGGGGTATTTTAATCGTACATGGTTCGAACGATTTCCACTAGTACTTTGAAACTTAAAACCTAACGGGCAAAGAGCCTCCACAGGAATAACTAATCCTTAAGTAGAACTGTACAATAGGCGGTTCGGAGAATTTTGTTGAATGCTCGTCTAAACTTCCACTTTCTTGTTTCTATTTTTAGAAGATAATTTGAATATTGTAACGATTGGTGCATCAAATAAGCGAACCCGGGAGTGAAATAATACACGACGCCCTAGGAATTAACCTTCCAAGCTCTCTTTCGAGTTGTAATCAGGGAAGGCGACAAATAAGATAAAAAACGAATTAGTTATCAACAATAATTATTTGTAATTTATATTAATTGAAAATGTCGTGGAATTTAATGGTTTTATTTCCAAATCGGCAGTACCAATACCTCACCTGTAGAGTCCCCCTATGTCTACTGCCGTCTTATAGCTCTCCCCCAACAGGGCATAAAGTAAACTCTCGCAATATTTCACATATTTCTTTGATGTGAAAAATTATAGCCATTGCAAGACTCGAATCTACGCTATTCAACTTATTAGCCCAAACTTTATGCGATTCGACTTCTACAACGCTACTATTGCTGGCATGAATTGAATTCACGACTTACTATCCTTGACTTTTTCAATCAAAAAACCGAAATTCCAACTCATTAAAGGGTATATGCTTGAGATATAATAAAAAAATTGAAGATAACGGAAAATGTTATTTTTCTTCACGGGAAGAAGCACGTTGAACTATTCAGAAGCATACTTTAAAACTTCACTCAGTTAACCCTCGGATAAATCGCACCATTACACCAATGGAATTTTAGGTGAAATTTTGATTTTTAACCGTCTGAATAATCTACATGTAGATGGATAAAAGCAAGGGGATATATGATAAAGGAAATTCCGTTTTGGGAGAAAAAGGTGATCGTAAATTATGTTTAGCTTCTTATTAAAAGGGGGACATAATGGACTAAATTCATATTCAAGGCTTGAATATATAATTTATTTAGATAGGAGTCGGTTTAATTGGAACATTTTAATTCGCATCTCGAGAATAAAAGGCATAAAACAAAATCAGGTTGTAAAAAAAATTAAGGACCATAAATTTGAAGACGATTTTGTTTTTAACTGTCTACTAATATTTTATTGCGAAGAGATACCCACCCCAATTAATGACCATATATTCCTGCGATTCCGAAATCAGCTTAGTTATTTGAGAGGTACTAATTTTTTATTGGTGAGGGTTGAGGAAATTTTTTTATCACAGAATAATAAATTAATTCAATCATAATCTTATAAGCAAAATATTTGCCTCTGTGTTTATAATTTTGAAAAATTTATAATGAATTTATTCTTACTAAAAAATTTCGTACACAGAGAGATCTTGATCCGAAAAATCTATTTAATTGAATAAATGAGAGGCTCGTGCCCTTTGTTATTTATTATAATACAATAACAATTTGATGCACGGGGAGAGCTTTGTTGAGCACGGTCTTATGGAAGAACTATTGACAAAAAATTGTTAAGAAAGCATAGAAATAAAAGTTTTTGTTTATCTCTATTTTTTATCGATTAATTTACTTTTTTTTTGTAAAAAAAATTATGATCCTTTTTTAAAAGTAAAGCAATTTTTTTTACAGGCCAGGGCTGTTTTTTTTGTTAAATTTCTGTTAGTCAAAATAGGAAAAGGCCTGCATTTTAATGGGAACTTTTCCGTTGAAAAATTTACTTTTTCATGGCATTTGTAAAAAGGGTTTTTATCCAAAGCCTTGAGTTAGTATGAGACAATAAAGGCGAAATGCATCAAAATATTTGATAGAAAATAGCTCTGGAGAAATAAAAAACTGGGATAAATCTAGAATTTCTTTGTTATTTCAGTTTTTCGAGTATAATGAGCCCTACTGCCATATAACAATTTTGAACAAAATAGAGTAGTTTTACCTCAAAAACCATTTAATTTATTAATGGAGCAAGATTTAAAATTCTGAGTCAATGCAACTATCTTTGGCATACATAGAGGAAAGAGGTTGGGTGGGATGTTTGATACGGGAGAGCCCCACACTACTTTTACTCGTTGCCGTGGTTTCTACTTGGCAAAAGGTGTATACTTGAAGGGTAGGGAGGGCGGTGGTTTAGCTTTTTTTATAAGAGATCGATAAAGTTTTACACATAGAGTCCGTGACAAAAAAACTTGAAAAGTTAAGAAAGCAACATCACAAGTTGTAATATTCAAAAATTAAATAATCATAGTATATAACTTAATCGAGGGTGGCAAAGCCATACAAGAAGAAGAGTATGCATTATGCATGGATTATGTAAATGCACAAAAATATTTTCAAAAAAGATAAAAAATTTTGAGATTGACGAATCTCTATTATAAAAAAATATGTTTTAGGGAAAGGAAGGAAAAATTATCGGATAAGCCTGGATTTTTGGAAGGACTAATAAAAAGTAATCCTTGGAAATTTTTTCTTTTTTTTATTCAAAAATGCGTTCCACGACATTGAGGCCGATCTTTCAAAATTTTCAATAATATCGAATTATTGGAAGGCCGCGATAGGCTAAGCGAGCCAAGATACACATATTACAAAATAAATCGATTTAAAAATTGTGTTAATAAAATTGGGATCACAGGTAGAATAAGACTCCCCTCCATTTTAATGAGCATGCGCGCAACCATTTGATGTTTCCAAGAGAGCAAGAACTAAACAAAATTTCCTAAAAATATGAGAGTAACGTTATAAATAAACATATTGAGAATAGGGTCATATTTTACGAAATAGAAATATTGTAAGAAAGAAAATACTAATATACTGCGCGCATGCTCGCCGAAAAATGGAGATGAGTATTATTGTATAATTCAGCCAAGAATTGAAATGTTTACAAAGAAAAATCTAAAATGTTGTGATGTTCTAAGAGATGCTTTCTTCGAACAGATAACGACTTAAAAAGCATCTTACAAAACAAGAGCGCGCATGCTAAAAAAAAGTATGGATTTATCACGTTTTCTTGCTTCAGTTAAATTCTTTATTTTTCAATAATTATTAAATGAAGAATAGGGTTTTATTTAATTTTTCATTTTTTTATATTTGTAGTTTACGGGTCAATTTTGATGCTACAATTAAGGGAGAAACGACAAATGCCGAATGGTAAATGAAATAAAGTTATCAATAGGTTTTGAAAAGGAAAGAAACTATTGACTTCAATGAAATTAGACTTCTATACGAAACAGTCGATTTTATTATGATATTTAAAAAAAATATAGGTAAGAAAAACGAATGGTTTTCGCCCCCAAGGGTTTCCATTCCTCAGTTCATCTGCTTACCATGCCAGAAAGGGAATTTTTACTCAACCTAAAAGCACCTAATATTTTGTAAAAATAGGCATCAAAACATATTCCTATGAGCACACCATCCAAAGTATGTTGCATCCGACAGTTTCTAAACTTTCATTATCGTTAGAGACACACCGCCACAAGCTGCCATACGACCAACTGATAGGAAAAATTAAGTATAGTTCTTCACAAAAACATGATAAAAAATAAAATTGAGCTGTAGTTTTTAAATAAAAAATTGAAGTTGTATCGATTGCAATTCAATCTTTTTGTAGAGGAGAGGACTGGCATAAGAAAAAATCATTAAAAACAGTTGATCTGCGCACTTTATAAAAAGATTGAAACAAATACCCAAGGCTCGCGAATCAGCCACTTAATAAAAAAGATTTAAATGTGCAAAATTTAATTTGGATCAATGAGGAAAAAAATTATTTTTTTTTAATTCGGTTTCAGTTTTGTAATTTTATCGCATTGAATTACGAGCCAATTATGAATAAAAATAAGATTAGTTCGTTATAAAATTACTGTTTCGACAACAATATAAAAAACGAATTAATTTGGAATAAAAATATTGTAAAACAATTTATCAAGATATTTTTGCGATGTTTACCGAATAAATTATATCGGTATTTTGTTCAAAAAAAATTATCAATTATTTGCTACTAAAGGCTAATTTTACAGCGCCCAAAACCCATGCTAATGGGTTTTTAATTGAAGAAAATTGTCATTCCTTGTATCCCATTAGCCCTAATTGACACAGATGGAAGTGTTAATGGCCAAGAAATATTGTCATCTATTAATAAAAATGAATAACTTTTAATCGAGATTTTGAATAGGGTTTTTTTTAAAAAGTTTTGATACAGTTTGGCAGTCAGTTATATGTAATGTCAGTATTTTAAATTGAACCCAAATTCGAGAGGCTTTAAATGCGTTTTTTTTTATTTTTAATCATAATTAGCAGTTAAGTACTTTGGAGAAATATTGCGAGAAAGTTGATACGCCGCCCACCTTTCCGCAATCCGAAAACGCCATAAAAACAAAAAATCTGAATAAAGTTTTAGAACCTGAAAATGCAATTAAAGTGTGTCAAATCGTATTCCAACTGAGAATTTTAGGACTAATTTTAACCATGTCGTAGAGTTTGCTGACAAAGCCACAAGAAGAGAAACATTTTAATTTAAACTATTTTTAAAATATAAAAAGTTTCGAATTGTACGAAAATGCACGGGATTGAACATGTAAACTTTGTAATGTTTTCGCGCTCTCCCAACCTTGTTAAATAATGTAACATCGAAAAGGAAAAAAAACTAAATTAAATGATAAATTATAGAAATATCTTTCTAAAAGCCAATTTTTGGTATAAGATGGATTTCATATATATTTTAAACTGCTATTCATTGTCATAAGCAGATCAAATCCAGAACAATTTTGAGAATATGGCTACCAAAATGTTAACTTATTTTTATATATTTACAACACACGTAGAGTTATTGCAATAATTTTTTGAAAATGAGCAGGTGGAATGGATGCGATACACTAGGACTAGATAGTTTTCACGCATGCCCGTGATGTAAATAGTTTTATAATAATATTCTGTTTTTTCCTAATTTTTTTCGTCACTCGAAATATGCCGAAGATTTATAAATTATTTTTTCGGAAATGATAGCTCAAATTAGAATGTATTTCAGTGATAAATATTCCAATTTACTGTTAAAAATATTAAAGGAAAAAAACTTTAATAGAGGTTGTCGCAGAAAGCTATGCCATAAAATTTAAATTAAAAACAATTCATAAATATCTAAAATCCCTATGCGCAACCGTAGCATAAATGTAGGTCAAAAATCAATTGTCTCAAACCAATTGTTATCCCAAAAAGTTTTTAATATTTAGAGCTTCGATTATGACAATTTGATCCCATCGATGATTTTAACTGGATGAATCTTTAGAGTAGTATTCATTGGCAATGTGCGCAAAATAGTTTTGAATATATTAATAATTTTGATAAAAAAATGAAACTAGTTGACGCTGAAGAGGAAAAGAGGGATTTTTTTGAATGAAATATTAATCGTAAAAAAATATGGGCAGAATGATACAATACAAAAGAACCCCATCTCCATTTTGTTATGGTCATGCGTACATTATATTTGTATTTTCATTCTTGTGATATTTTTATTTCGTAAAATATAATCCTATTCTCAATTCGTTTATTTATAATGTTATTATCTTCTATTTTTAGGAAATTTGGCTTAGTTCTTGGCATGATGGAAACATCAGATGTTTGCGCGTGTTCATAAAAAATGTAGGGAGGCTCCTTTTTACCTTTGATCCAAAAGGTTTTACTTCAAAAATAAATCATTGTAATAAAAAAATAGGGGGAAATATTCAATCATTTAGATAAAAACAGCATACCGTTAAAGACTGAAAACTGTTATAGCGTTTGGATTATGTTTGCCAGGCGTAACTGGTGCAAGAGAGCTTTTTTTGGTCGTAAATAAATTTTTCCTCCAAAAATACCCAGCCTTGTGTAGAAACATGAAAAGCCTTATTACAAGTCAAGTGAAATTTTCCCAATCAGTGCGAAGAATTTTATAACAATATTTCAAATTTTAAAAATTTATTAAAAAAATTCATCTGACGCCAAAATATGTATGAATATAAATTTGGATCAAAGGTAGAATAGAACTCAGCCCTACTACTTTTTTATGAATGTGCGCACAACCATCTGATGTTTCCAACATGCCGAGAACTACCCCTAATTTTCTAAAAATAGAAGAGAATAACGTTATAAATAAACAGATTGAGAATAGGATTATATTTTCCGAAATAAAAATACCAATATAATGTGCGCATGTTCATAAAAAATGGACATGGCTTTCTTTTGTGTTGTATCATTCAGCCCGTATATTTTAATTTAAATTGATTCGTATAGTTAAAATTTTTAATACTTATGCGAAGCAACCCACATTTTGATTGGGATCTATTTTCTGGTTTTAATTTTAAAATGAACATTAAAAAGCTCTTTATTTTTTATAAATTGGCCAAAAATATTTTTTTAAATTAATAATATAAATAAACAAATAAAAAGATAGATTCTAATCATATTAGGACAACGAATTTAACCCAAAAAATAAAATTTAACGCATGCGTTGATCTCATTTCACGACCAAAATTGAATCATAAAACATCTTATCCTTTTACTATTCGATATTATTTAAGAGAAGTTATTTAAATCTAGAACACAACAAATTTTAATATTTTTCTTAATAAGTGTTTGGTTTTGGAATAAATATTATAAGTGATACATCCAGTGTTTCAAGTAAAATAGCAAGAAATCATACAATCGTAACTTGCTTAGATATAAAACAATTTTTTACCTGTATTTCAATTTTATTAAATACCAATAAAATAGACCATTGTCATTACAATCCTGCTGAGCGACTGTTCATGTCAATTCCGACTTTACCCGATTATGATTTTCATAAATTCATGGCTGATATTATGTTTTACAATATTTAAAATAAAAAAATTCATATAATTTTGAGCACGCAAAAAATTTTCACATAAATCTGATTTTCTTGCGTGAATTACGCTTCTCCATGTTAGTTAATTGGAGAGATATTGTGCACGCAAAAAAAAAATATTAAATCTATTAGCGGCATAATAAAATCACCGAACAATTAAAATAGAGTTAGAGTACTTTTTGAGATAATTTAATATATTCGAAAACAATTGATCGATATTTATAAAATGAACACAATAATATACCAATCGTTTATTTCAAAATATGTATTTATTTTTTACTAATCTGTAAGTACTCAGGTATATTTGAGGTTTAAAAAGCTTAAGATTAATAAAGAAATAATTAAATTTTTGAAGATACAGTAAAACATTTTTGTCTGGCAATGTAATTTTAATTTGTAAGAACATCGTGCGAATTCGGTATTGTCAAAGAACAATGGTTAAAACACCGAACGTAAAACGAAATTTTTCTAAAGGCGAGGCAAATTTAACTATTCTAAATATAAAATCCCCAAAAAAATACATATAAAAATGTTGAGCATAAAAATGAAATTAACATTTGATGCAGTACAAATATTATCTAAAGAGATAATAAAGATATTATTGCTGCGCGCATGCGTATTCTATTTTGTTTATGTCCTCAAGCATAGAGCATCTTATTCAAGTAGTAAATAAATTACAAGATTGTTTCTCTGCACTAGGAAGCTCTTGCCCTATTGATCTACCTCAAATAGCAGTTGTAGGGGAACAAAGCGCTGGGAAAAGCAGCGTTTTAGAGAATTTTGTCGGAAAGTACCCAGTGATTCTTTAATTTAGGGATTTTCTGCCTAGAGGATCCGGAATAGTTACTCGACGACCCTTAATATTACAGTTAATTCACCAAGAAGGCGAAGGTACTATTTTTGACTCTAACATAAGAATATGCGACTTTTTTGCACACAAGGGATAAAATTTTCAGTGATTTCCTAGAAGTTAGGCGGGAAATAGAGTTAGAAACCGACCGAGCTACTGGTTCGAATAAAAATATCTCGCCAATTCCCATAAACCTTCGTGTTTTTTCCCCTCATGGTACCTCTTATAGAAAGAATCAGTTCTTAATTTAACATTAATAGATTTACCAGGCTTGACTAAAGTACCAGTTGGGGACCAGCCGAAAGATATCGAACAACAGATTAGATCGATGCTTCTTACTTATATCACGAATCCGAATTGTCTTATCTTAGCTGTCACACCAGCAATTATTGATCTGGCTAATTCAGAGGCCTTGAAGATGGCACGCGAAGTGGATCCCGAGGGTAAATCTGTATTCTTCTATGTAGGTCAACGGACTATTGGGGTTATTACGAAGATTGACATGATGGATCAAGGAACGGATTGCAAAGAAGTTCTAGAAAATCGTGTCTATAATTTGAAAAGAGGTATTATCGTCATCTATCACCAGGATATGTCGGGATCGTTAACCGAAGTCAACGTGATATTGAGGGAAAGAAAGATATCAGAGCGGCTCAAGACTCGGAGATGCAATTTTTTGGCAGTCACCACGTATATAAGTGAATATCATTTGATTTACCCATAGACATATGGCTGATAGGATGGGGTCACGATTTTTACAACGTACCCTTAATAATGTATTAAATTCTTGTGAATTTGTAGCAATTGTCCCAACATATTAAAGAGACATTGCCATCTTTGAAGCAGAAGATTCAGGACGAGATCGACAATCTTGAGACTACTATGGGTCCAATGTTGCATAGAGCGGAATTGGATGATACGGAAAAAACAAAAATTTTCATGACGTCGTTAAATTTGCTTGAATTTTAGTCTAATTCAAGATTTTTCCAAGAAAGTTGATGTCGTTCTTGGATATCAACAAGAATTTGTCGACACAAAAGAACTTTCGGGCGGCTCCATAATAAATAAAATTTTGTACCAGCGTCTGCCGTACGAGTTGGAAAAAGTCGGTCGAGTTTTTTTTAATCTTAGGTCAAGCCAGAACCTACTAAAGCTAGGAATGAACTTAAAATAGCAATTATCAACAGTCAGGGTGTGCGCACTTCGATTTTTACACCTGATGTTGCATTTACATCGGTGGTAAAAAAATATATTGGAGAGACACGGTCAAGTTGTAATCGTATTGCCGAACTTGTGTCTTCGGAAGTTTTTAAAATCGTAGAAAAATCTGGAGCAGAGAATGTATTAAGTGTTTATTTATCTAAGTTCGGAACATATCCCGATCTTCTTGCTGAAATAATGAGCTTTTGTCAAGAGAAACTATCCGCGACTGTTTCCGAAGCTAAAAAACATATTAACTTATATGTCGACGCTGAGCATGCGCACATAAATACCAAGCATCCTGATTTTGTTGTTTTTGATGGGTATTTTTAAGTTTTTGACCGATATTAGCCGAGAAAACTCGGAGGATGATAATGGGTATAAGGGGGTAAATCGGGGTCATGAACATAATATATTTAAAAAGGGATATATGATGATGCCAAGCCAAGGTTTTCTGAAGTCGTCAAAAACTGAATTTTTTGTTCTTAAAGGGTCGTCGTTAACGTCGTATAAAGACGAGCGGGTCTCGGAACAAAAAATTCAAGTCCATTTAGATGGGTGCCGCATTAAAGACTACGAGACTAATTACTCGTCTAAAAAGAACTGCTTTCAGTTATACCACAAGGATGGACGGTTGATTATGCTGATAACATTAGAATGATCGGTAAAGACGTAAAATGTCTTGATGTTTCTTGTCAAAATGATGACGAAGCAGAGGAATGGAAAGCCGCATTCTTGGCCGCTGGAGTTCCTACCGATCGCAAAAAAGAGGTCTTATCACCTAACAACATTCTTAGAACAATAAGGATGAAGCGAACAATACCAACGAGGTTGATGTACATTTGCTCCAGAAGGTCGAACTAATTTATGCATATGTTATGTGCTATCTACAAATAGTGATAAAAAATGAGGTAGATATAATATCAAAAATATGTGTCAAATGTATCATAACTACTGTAGTTTTCATCGCATTCACTCGTTAGATTCGAAAATGTATCCTTGCAGATATTGTTGCTCAGTTGATGGCAACTAAATCAGTTCAACAACTAATGAAAGAAAGCGACGAACTTGTCTCAAAAAGGAGAGAAATGCAACAAATTTATAAATCCTGTAAAGAAGCAATGACTTTTATTCATTCTATAATGAATACCTTTGGGGTGGAGTTGTCTGCAAAAAAATATCCTACGATGTATAAAAATATGTAAATATATTATCCTAATATTTTTAGGAAAGATCCATTTGCAAGCCCTCCTGGACTCGAAATGTCTCATTCACCTAAAATATCAATCTCTACTCATTCCAATGAGCAAACTAGTCCAAAATCTATCCCGTCAAAACCTAAACGGCCGCCTCCAAATTATTCCTAATTACCATATTAGTTTAGTTCATGCTTAGATTTTACAATTTTACATATTTATATAAATTTTTATTCAACCCAGCAGAATATTATAATATTTTTATCTTAATTGAATGAATATTTAAAATATTGACATGAAATATTTTTTCCAAAAAATAAATTTAGAAAATAGCAAGAGGTGTCCAACTTGTTGGAGCGCATGGGCTGCTTTAATTTTTTTACGTTTGTAAAAGAACCAAAAAGGGAATAAGATAAAAAATATTTTATATTAAATTAATGTTTAATTCTGGAAATAATTAAAAAAAAACCTGTGAAGCTATATTTTTTATTTTTCCAATTAAAAAAAAGTAATGATAAATCAATTATGCTTTTCTGACTTGTACGGACTTAGCTAATTTGGGGAATATTTGTCCATACCAAACACCATGAATTTATGAGATGCGCAATCGTCAGTCTGCTCCCGTGTTTCGATTTTTTAGTTATTTAACATTCGTAAAATATTAGTTTCAAAAATTTAATTATTTAATGGGTATAAATGACTAATTGGGGCAAGGACAAGATGGCGTCAGCCGCCTGCAAAAATTACGGAAATGCTGTAAATTTTTATTCAAATATTGTTTAAA
>SGJC01000698.1:0-12167 GCA_009887335.1 Henneguya salminicola
CGTCCTAGCCGGTGCTATTTGTACACCCATAAGTAAGAATCGTTGAAAATTAGATTGCAGAAATACAAATTACGCCGGGTCCTTAAGTAAACTTCAACCCGACTTTCAAAAATATTTGAAAGTACAAAATAAAACATCTGTCATTTTTACATGTTCTCGTGCCAGATAATCAATCATACATTTTATGTAGTTACACTGCTATATCCAGCAATTAGAGATGGTTTAACCTTAAGAATTATTCAAACATTTTATTTTTCAAAATCACATTTTTTTATACGCGGTGCATTTACTTATACCAATACTTAAACATCTCCATTTCATAGTTTTTTATAATTTTTGTTACAAGCTTTGGTATGAAATGAAACCCTTTCTTTGTGTACAGAATGTTGGCATATAATTTCATAAATCTAAGAATAAGAATAACTTTAGAACGAAATTTAAACTTGTAGAGGTTGCGCGTCTTTCTTTCAGGGATTCGACTTTTACTGACAAAAGTTCCCTTACCTTCACACAGTGGGCACGCGCAATGTAAATTTACATTTTATTTATTACTCTTGTTTATCTAATGCCCCATCAAAATTATTGTAATCAAAGAAATATCCATTCTTCAATTCTTAAAGTAACCACAAAATTCGATGTTATTGCAATGCGCGCATGTGCATTGCAATGGAAAACTTATAAAAATTTTTAATTTTAATTTTAAAACTTTTTTTTGCATAATTAGTGATCACATTTAATACACATCAATGTTAGATGGGATATAAATAAAAATCTTAAAAACTATAATATTATTTTCGAAATTCAATTCATGCGACCCAATGGCAAACCAACCGTGGTACTACCTAATAAATGTGCGTCACTAAAATAGATTTTATACTATTAAAAGTCTTAGTTAATATATTTGTTCTCTTACCGACAAACTACGAAGCCTTTTAGAAAGTTTAGCCTTAATGGTTTTGTAAAAAAATACGAGATTTTTTTGCAATAACCCAAGAAAGTTTGTTAATTTTGTATTTCTCTTTAACCTGAATTCACTTTTGTTTATCATATACTTATTTATCAGTTGAATAAGCAGATAATATTCATACACTTAGCCTTAAAACTGTCATCGTTAAAGTGACTCAAAAAAATTATTTAAATGCCCACCATTGTTATGATTTGAAAACATTGACCATTTTTGTTATTATACAATTCTATTTTCTATTTTGAAAAACTTATGATTAATTTTTTGTTTTTTTATTTGTGCGAGGATAGTCTAAAAAAGAGAGTCTTGTATTTCTTTCTTACATATGATATCCCAATCTCGGCAATCACCTTGGAACATTTATAGGAGTTGATTTGAATGCATTTTTTTCCTATCTCAAGAATTTTTCCATATTTTGTGTATGAATAATTTGATCCTCTGTGACAAGAAAATTAAAGGAATGATTAACAGTTAGGTGATTAACCCATTGCTCCGATCTCAATGGATGAACGCCAGCAATCACCGATAATTATTTTCATGGTGCAATAAATTCTTCTAGAATTGATAACAGTATTTCTGCAGACCAATTTGAAACAAGCATCATACATATAGCTATAAGCGTGATTACCTCGCTGGGCATCCCAAAAAGTTATTCACACTATAATACATGAGCAACATTATATTTCATTTTGTGAAAAAAAAGATTTTCGTCGACCTTCGTTTTTCTAATTGGATTTGCAATTTGATGATTCATTGTATTGAGATAATACATACACGTATCCCAAAATAGAATTAAAGATTCAAATAAATAATAACAAAATTGATAAGTTTAAAACCGAATAAAATAGTAGCAATCGATAACACTCGTTCGACAGAGTTTATTTGGTTGCGTGTTTGTTTTATCGGAAAATATTCTCTCAACAATGCATTAAAATACTGTTTTGGCATAAGGATAGTCGGTTTTCCTCAAACCATGTTCCAATTCATGGATTTATTATTATTTAGCGACTGCTGTAATACCATCTATACTCTAGGATTTATATTCCATTAAATGATTACCTGCTTTCTTTGTGTATTTTTGGTGCTTTCACATTATTGCCGATTTCTGATTTTAAAAGATCGATTTTTTCTTAAAAAAATATATGAAAATGCTTCGTGCCAACAAATTGTAATTTTTAAGTCAATAAAAATTTATTTTTGTTGGAAATAAATACATTTTTAATCTCACATCCAGTACGCACACTCGCCGTCATTGATAACTTGATTTTTACCGTTAGCATTCATAAAGATGCAAAGTTTGAAAATTAATTCGTAATTATATTTTTATTAAAATGAATGCAATCATTATTTTTAAATAATAGTTTGATAAATAAAGTAATAATTGATTTAAAAAAATCTGCTCAGCGGCCATTGTCTAAAATGACGTTCGGTAAATCGGCGTTTATTACAATATAATAAATTTCAAAATTCAAAATTATTGAAATTAAATTGTTTAATCGATTAAAACAGATGGTAGGGCTAAATGATATAAACGGACCCCCCCCCTCCCTTTTGTATGAGCACGCGCACATTATATTAGTATTTCCTTTCTTATAATATTTCTATTTCGCAAAATATAATCCTATTTTCAATATGTTTATTTATAACGTTATTCTCATTTATTTTCCGAAATTTTGGCTTAATTCTCCACGTGATGGAAACATCTATTGAGTTCGCGCATGTCCATAAAAATGAAAGGGTGGGGGGTTATATTCTACCTCTGATCCGATGTTAGGATTTAATTGTTCGAACACATTAATCCTCGTTCAATATAAAAATTATCTCGTACCATTCATTTTTAATAAAAATCATCGGTGGATTTATATTCATAAATAGAAATAAAATTTTGACATTCTTTGATAATTCAAAAACTGCGCTCTGTTTAAAATTATTTGACTTTTAAGGATTGAAATTAATATTTTCTGAAAATATAACAAATACCTTGCATTTATTTTTATAATTATTTTATCAGCTGATTTTATATCGTATTTTGTTTGTACGTTAAGCTTATCGAAAGACAACCATTCATATGTTTTGAGAGACGAAATGTTGATCCTGGAATATATATCAATATCTCTGCTGCTTTCTCATACCCTTTTACAAAAAACAAAGCCATCTGTAAATTAACTTATTTTAATAAATCAAGTACGATACAATCATGGACTTGTACATTAACGTTTTAAATCACAAGGAAACCCAAACGACTATACAAGGGGACGACAGAAAAAAAGTTATTGATCCTTCAGAAAAAAATACATTTAAAATCATGAGCATAAAGGTAAAAAATTGAGCTTTTAAACAATTTAACAAATATCCTAAATTTCATAAAAAAAAGTCGTGAAATCACATATTTATTTTTTTTGTCTATTTTTAATACGATTTCATTGAAAATATTTTCGATGCAAATAATACTTGAAATTCATATTCTTCGTTGATCAAAACTCTTACTAACAACAAAGAACCTCTAGGAACTCAACTTGACAGCCAAACACTATGTTATGATTACAGACATTTTTTGCCCAAATCTATGCATTTGTTTAAAAGAAAAACAAACCGTTTATGTTAAACGGTACCCCGGCTTTTTCGCCGAAAATCCGCCGAAAATTAAATATTCCTTTAACACACAAATAATCAAATGCATTTTAATAAAATAAACTCCACTCTATTCATGTGGAATTCGAACCCGTCAAAAATCAACTTTCTGGCATGTTTTCACTAAAAATTCGCGCGTTAATTAAACATTTATTTGTTTGTATATACCGTTTGTATTTGCAAGGGTCAATTTAATTAATTTAATTTTTGGCGGCTTTTTCGTTTATCGGCGGACTTTCCACATATTCATGTTAAACAGAGGAAATTTTAAATTTTGGCGAATAAACTTTTTTTTAATTTTAAATATACATTTTTTTTATAATAGATTGTTTTTATATTGAATATTTATCTTTCAAAATTTGTCATTTTTCTCGATATTATATAAAAAATAGTTTAAAGGGAAAATATTGGCGAAAAAAATGTCGCCTGACAAATTTTGGGATATTAGTTTATTATTTCAAAACAATTTTCATCATAATGCTATAACTAGCTAAATAAAAGTTTAATGAATAAATTGTATTATTACTCTTTAACCACCTTTAATATTTGTATTTTATGATCGTGGGCTACATTGCAAACTATTTAATTTTGAAAATATGCACAATCTAATATCGACACATAATTTGCATGTACGGATTTCGCGCGTTAGACATTTTTGTGTATTTTTATTAAAATGTCATCAAACGACGAAATATTTTTTAATAGTATATTTTCATTTTTTTGCGTCTTTCACGTTTAAAGGGCTTCCTTTTAAAGTTGATCATAATTCTTAAAAATTAAAAACTCAACAATGAACTAAAAACTATCACTAGGTCCCTAAATTTGGATCAAGTCGATTTTAAAAATTTTATAATTTTACAATTAAAGAATCAACTAAAGCAAAAGACTTGCTTCTTTTCCTCAACTTCATTTACCCTTTTAAGAAGAAAATTAATGAAGTAACGAGAAGTTGCGAAGAAGATGAACTCTAAATCATCCATAAAAACCGAGGAACTTTTTCAAATCATTCGTCCAACACAGATAATATCACCAAAATAACTTTTTTTTAAATAATCCACTAAAATTAATTAAACCGCCTATGTTTTAAGTTTTTATAAATTTCTCAAAGTAACGAACCAATTGTTCAAAGTACTAAAATATCTCCCACATTTCTTTGATAATTTTTTATCCGTTTTTTTTCAAAATTATGAAGTAAAAAAAAAGCATCAATATTGTTGGCTTGTGAACAATTTTCGCACCATAAAACTGTAATTTATATTTGTTCACAAAGATCTTAAATGTTATAAGTGATGATAAAGTTTGCCGCACTAAATACATGTGTAGAACATAGATTCAGTAATATTAATTAATTTAATAAATCAAATTGCACCTTTTAAATGTAAAGCAGTATTTTTTTAACCTTCATTAAGTTTCAAAATATTTTTTTTATTTTTAACAACTTTTAAATTATATTAAGTCAAAATTGTTTTTTTAGTAAAAAAATATGCTAAATGCCGATGGTCATGCTTATGACAGATCTTAGTTGGCAGCTTTTGTAATTTTTGCAAATTAATCATTAACATTGCACTAAGGGGGACTGAAAAAAATCCCCAATACATTTTAGGACTGATTTAATTCTTGACTAAAACAAAATTAGTTATGGTGGTATTTTTACGTTGATCTGGCAAAATCTTCAAACCTGCCCATGCATTAATTTCTACTATTTTCTATTTTTAACTAGTTTGAAAAATCAATAAATTTAAATCACTGTTTGATTGCGGCTAAAACGGTTTAGAAAGTACTTTTTGAAGAAAAATACAGTTTAACAAATGCGACTGCGCAGCCCGATAAACATTTTCCCAAAGCATTTTATTTTGTGAAATATTAATTCTAATAATAGTATCTATTTTTTAAAAATTCATAGGACACACAGAGTTAACCAACTCAAAATATATCTCCTGTAGCGCTAAGTTTTAATCAAGATTTTCTGCTCAAAATAATTAAAATTGTTGCCACGAACTGCCGCGTTGAGAAAAAATGCATCCTTTTATTAATATCTACTTTTATTGACTCAAGATTTCAAGGTTAAGAACAAAATATCTAGTTCGCTGGTAAATTACGTGACGCTGTACTTAAGGGAAGTGTGTTAAAACATTCTTTTTGGTGGTACGTAATTTAAGAATGACCTCTTAAATTGTAATTAATCTTATGAAAATTTTTCCTTGTTTCAAAACTGCTTTTTACATTGAAATCATTTATACAAGCGGTCGGCTGCCAAGTTTTGGTAAAAGCAAAAATTCTATCTTTTATAATATTTTCATTTTAAATTATGTCCAATTTTACGATGAGATGTATGAAAAAGTAAAAATTTTATTTTTAGAACATATTTATCGATTTATTGGCCACACATCATAGGCCTCTTCTTTCCCATGCATAGATATAAATTACACAAATCATTCCATTTTTACTAAAATAGTCTATGGTACTTAGAAAAGGTATGACATAAAAAATTGATTATTTTGTTAAATTTGAAAACGTGCATCCCACCGATTTAATACATTTATAGTGCCGTAAGATTTACCTTGGTGGTAAGGGGTGAGTAGAGGAAAGAGGTTAAATGAATAACTACATTGGCACCTCCACTGTTTTTCTTATTAGCTTTACTGATCTGGATATTGGCAAGCATCAACTAGGAGATAAAAAAGCTCATTCGGCAAAATAAGAACGATTCTGCGCATCCAGTTAATAAAAAAGGATAGGAACTAAATTTATAACCAATAACTAAACCTACACTTCACATCTATTATTTTTTTGGCATCAATTTTTTGATTCAATGTAATATTAAACATAGTCGTTTTGATTAAGATTGATCAGAGACCTTAGATCAGGCAAAACTTGTAATCAAATAAATTCTTACCGAGTTCAATGATAATTCGATTTAAAAATAAGTATGTTATGGAAATTTAATTCTATAATTTTTCTTCAATCGTAAAAAATTTATCATATATTTAAAAGATAATGACATAATATTTTTTATTCACGTTCTACAAAGTTTTATATCACACATTGGGCATGAATTTGAACAGAATCGTAAAATATTAAAAAATTTTAAATAATCAAAAAAGACGGGTATTTCAATTAAAATTTGTGTTCTTGAAATCGATAGCTTTAATAGTATCATTGTATTATGGGACTAGGCTGAATGATACAATAAAACCACCCTCCATTTTTTAAAAACATGCGCGCATTATATTAGTATTTTCTTTCTTATAATATTTTTATTTCGTAAAAAACAATCCTATTCTTAATATGTTTATTTATAACGTTACTCTCATCTATTTTTAGAAAATTTGGGTTAGTTCTTGGCGTGTTGGATACATCAGATAATTGTGCGCGTGCTCGTAGAAATGCAGAGGGTTTCTATCCTGCCTTTGATCCTGTAACCATATGTTATCACACAAAAATCATAA
The DNA here is from genome assembly GCA_009887335.1 of Henneguya salminicola. Lineage (NCBI taxonomy): Eukaryota > Metazoa > Cnidaria > Myxozoa > Bivalvulida > Myxobolidae > Henneguya > Henneguya salminicola. Next base: position 7,045 of record SGJC01000698.1, read on the forward strand.
TCTATTAAAATAACATAAACGAAAATGTTCTAAGATTTTTTATGTTTTTTAACTTATAATGATGAGAAGTCATAATAATTAATTTTTCCAACTTTATAACATTTATATCTGTTAAATTATTAATTTTAACCAGGCAGTCATTTTACTTAAAATTAACATAGTTTTTATTATGACATGCGCGTTTGCTACTTTTGTTTGGAGAAACTATGAAAGATGAAGAAGAATAGCAATTTATACTCTAACATATTACCAAATGGGAAAATATTAATAAGCCTCTTTCCAAACTGACAGGGGTTGGTTGTTGAAAGATAAAAGCAAAACGTTTTAGCTTCAACGTTATTTTCATTTCTTAATAATATTTTAATATTTAAAAATGCGATTATATTATGTTAAATATCAAGAACATCACGGTTATTTTAAATATGACCCACTATAGCATAATATATGGCAAAGCTGTATTAATCAATTTATATAATTTTTACAGCGGTTCTAATTATCAATTTCAAAGTCTCTCAAATCTACGTCATTTTTTCACATAAATCGAAACAGTTTAGTAAATCTTGTATTAGTTTTGGCTGCAAATAAAATTTATTTTTAGCCTAAAAATATAAAATCCAGGATCCTCGTCCAATAATTTATTAAATTCTAATAAATATATATTAATTTATAAAATTTTTATAGTCGTCTGTGATTTAGGTTAATTTAAAAGTCATGCTCGCATCCATTTTTTTTAATTGTAAACGAACTATTTTTCGTGCTCATGAATAACAGAAAAACGTGGCAAAGACATAGATATAATTATTAACACTCTTTTTATGTTTAGTCGTGCTAATGTCAAGAGAATTTTTGATGTAAACTACATTTTGCAAAGTTAAACAACGAGAACTTATTTAAGACTTTTTTATAAACCGCCTCGCGCCCTTTCGGTAAAGGTCAGGTTTTTTTATTTTTTTAGGCTTGAATGTATTTTATTTAAATAATAAAAATCAGTATAAATTCATATTGATAATACATAATATAAATATCAGCTATAATTTTTTATTTTCTTATTATTTTTAGTCCAGAGTACCAACCCCTGTTTTCCAAGTACAGGAGGCAAGAAATATTATTGCTGATTTATTTGATGTTCGAATAAAATTTAAGTTCAAACGAAGCAAAGTTGTAAGTATTAATATTTTTAATTTATGTTCATTTCTTTTAAAAATTTGTAACAAAATATCCTGTCATGCGTGTTTGAAAGGTTTTAAAAGTTATTCAAATTTCTCCAACGGGTTATTGAAAGAATTCCCATAACAGAAAACTGATAGTATTAAAAATATAAATGTGTTTCCCTTATTGCGCATGGGATAAACGGAAGAAGATTGCGAGTAGGCTAAAATTTTGATCCGAACATCCTATTTCCTGCAAGTCGTTGCAAAAGGAACAAAGTGTCCATATTGGACACAACCTCACAAAGGAAGGGTGAGTCTAACAGTTTCTTAGAGTAAAATGAGAAAAGCCTTCATGAAATACTGTCAACAGTCCGGATTAAACGCCAAAACTACTAACGAACACGTCACGAAGGATACAAATGAGTTTACGCCGCAAACCAATGCATAACCTTTATGATTTTTTTAATGGAAGTGATTGAAGAGAAAAGGTTACAAAAATAAAGTCAATTAAATTATTCTCAAAAGTGTTAATTAATCATTTGTTTTCCTTGCGTTTTAAAAAAAATTGGTCCGACAATAAGGAAAATACTGTTATCCCAGGCGTAAGAAAAATATTCACAACCTTCGTACAATAAATAATTTATCTGAATTGTTAATATTTCTATTTCCCTAAAGCCTCTAACTGTGATTATTTTTATTTCTCCTTTTTATGTTTTTAATAAGTGTTATAATGAAATATAAATCAAAACAACATTTCATACTAAAATTCTTGATAATTTTACAAGTCTCCTTTAAATCTTTAAAAAAATGTATGGAGAATTTGTTGATGCGATAATAACAGCTCTTTCTCCATCAATTTATCTTAATTAGCAAAAAACATTGCATTTTTATATAATTTTAACGCGCGAAATTTACAGAGAAATCGAGCAACTGCCAAAAATTGACTTAATAATTCAACACTATTAAATGACTATTTTATTTTTTTATATTAATTAAAAAATAAAAACTTGCCTTGGCCTTAAGACGTAAAAAAGGACAAAAATAGATTTTATAGCTATTTTTCGTTAAAACAATCTATAAGATTGAGCTGCCCCACATACTTCACACGAGATTTAAAAAAATATACAATGCGGTCACTCATAAAATTGAGTTGGATACTTCTTCTCGAAAACATAATATTTCAACCTCGTTTACCTTCACTATTATATTGATAGAATAGAAGTTACTAAATGTAGTTTACGCTTGTTTTGGAGAACAAAATGGAAAATTATAACACTTCATGAAATTTAATGCGTATATTATTTGAGTTTTTTTTATATTTAGTAATTTTTTGTTACGTTGGACATATGGGGTATATTTAATTAAAATTTTTAATCAAAAGGATTGTTGTGTAATATTAATAAGAGACATTTTATGTACTTTTTTTTTAAATGAACAACAGTCAGTTGTTTTTCACTTGAAAGAAATATCAAGCCGAACTTGACCGAGGGCGAGCTCAGTGATCTTACTCCCATAATTATATTTTTAATAAAATAGTCAATGAGTTCGTTTTTTTTTTAATTACTATCACAATTAAATAGTACATGATTTTAACGATTTCTTTAAAATGACATCCTCGTAATCCTTTTAGATACATTGTCTGAACTTGTATCACTTCCAAACATAAGTAAACGTTCTCAGATTTATTTTAGATGACTTCTATATTATGAATTTAAACAACAACAAAACTATTGTGTCAAAATATTGCTAGATTTGACTCACTCTCTTACATTTTTGAAAAAATAATAAAATTAAAATAGAAGTCCTCCACGCCATGTTCGTATTTTTGGTTTTTAAATAATTACACAGTTGTCATGCGTGAGCTCATAATATGAAAGTACTTTTAGTTGTGAGGATTTTGTATATTTTGTCTTCAATTATAAAAAAAATTGAATAAACTCTTCTGAAAACACATCATAATGGTTTTGTCTCGATCGGTCGCATAACAAAATATTTCGACTTTCACATTTTTAATCAACACATCTAAGGAATTCCCTGTTGCTACGGCATTCCTTGATGGCTAAAAGAGCGATGTATAGTTGGTGAGATCTCCGCATTACTACTGGAAATCTTGTCGCAACTGGCATATTTAAATAAACTTATTATTTCCTATGAAACTAAAGCGAGTTTTTGCGAAAAAGAAATAAATCAAAAACTATCAATATAAGCGTAAAAAACCTCTGAAATATAATCATTGATTGGTACAACTCGAATGGCATATCTCTGCTATGTATTTATTTATTCAGAAAATAAAAAATAATAAAATTTGGGACAGAAAATATTTACGTCTTCTATTTATATTAAAACGATAAATTTATAGTTAAATATATGCCATAAAAGCGAAGAAAGACGAATGTTCCTATCCCTAGTCCCCATAACGATCATACTTCTACCTTCTATAAATGGATTTGCTTCTCCACATGAAAAATCATTTACTATCATATAAAGGGTATCACTACACATTACTTTGAGTACACAACCCAACGTTTCACCTTATCGACCGTTTCCTACCTTTGCTAATCTCATAGGAAAGGTGTGACCAACTGCGCAAACACGCCTTTTAAAATTGCTCATCAATTTTTACTGCTTTTTTTGGAATTTCTACAAATACCTCGAAAAAAGTCTTTTCTCTCACAATCTATCATCGTCTTCCACGTACCGCACAAAGGACATAATATCAACTCGACATGATAGTTCACATATTTTGCTGTTGTGAAGAAATTTAGTCATTACAAGACTCGAACTAATGCTATTCGACTTCTTTGTTAAACTCTATGAAAATCGGTTGACAAGATTGTATTGTTACATTTTTATTTTAATTGATAACACTTTAAATATCTGCGTATTTTTGACATAATTCGAGCCTTTACTTATTTTATTAAACAATTGAATTTTTATATTTTATGATTCTTAAATGATTTATATTATTTAGGATTCGTTTTATTTTCGATATGAAGTTCGAAAAAATATATATAACTGGCCGTCTATATCGAAATCATTTATGGGTACCTTTATAATGAATCCATTTTGGGAAGTCAATTATGATAAATATATTAATGGAATGTTTCGGTAACAATATTTTTATGAAATAAAAGGGTTTATCCAGTTGATTCCTATGAAAAATATATAATTATAAACATTTATATTCATTATGTAAATAAGAAAATAGATAAGAAAATAATGGTTGAAAATAATCTAGATATTTCACTTTCCTTAAAGAACAACATAAAACAAAAACAAATAAATTCAAGGCATACTTTTTCCGTACGAGTTATTCCGAACAAAATTATAAGCTTAAATATTGAAGATTTGATTTTTGTATCATATTTAATTTAAAATCATAGACGGATTTTTTATTTGAATTTAAACTCTTGGACGCCAAGAATGGCAATATTTTTGATATAATTAATGTTATCTCATGGAAAGATTTGAACAACGAGTCGAACGTTATAAAAAAAGTTTCTATGTCTGATTCAATCATGGAAATATTTTATTATGCAATGTATAATTATGCTATTGATGTTAGATTTGAATGTAATGGATATTATGGAAGAAAATGCGCACAAATTATTAATAATGATGAAAGAAATGAAAATTTTTGGAAGCGAGATTTAACAAAAACGCAAAATCAAAATTACTTAAGTAATATTGAAGACGAAGAAAAAGCATGCCATGATTTTCCATGTGAAAATGGAGGGAAATGTTTAGTAGATTTTATTTTTATTTTATTTTTATAGAAATTTCAAACCAAACATTATTGTAAATGCTCTAGAGGTTATATCGGGAAAAAATGTGAAATTTCGACGTGTAAAAATGAATGCATTAATGGAGTCTGCTCTTACCACAATAGCTGCATCTGCCGAGAAGGATTCAAAGGATCAATGTGCGAAATTTCAGATTGTTCAGAAAATGAATCTAACGTTTGTCTTAATG
>SGJC01000699.1:0-17568 GCA_009887335.1 Henneguya salminicola
TCTCTTTCGAGAGGGGCTTCACGGTCCCCCATTCTGCCCATGCAGACGCCAGGTAGACACCACTGGTATGATTCAGCGGTAGTGTGGGGGTCTCTCCCATTAAACATCTCACCCAACATCTTCCCTCTAGGGACGCCGTACCACAGGGGCATTGGCTCGCGGGGAAAATATTGCTTGAATTGATTAAATCGCTGAAGAATAAAAAAATTACAGACGATACTTTTGGATGAAAATTAACCATATCGTGGAATATTGATTCAGTCCAAAATAATTTTTCAACTATGAGAAATTTACAATTTCTACTATTCGAAGTATTATTTAAACATTTAACAAGGCTAAGCAGGTTAAAGTATAAGTGTAATGAGATGCGACACTAAAAAGTAGCCTTTAAGACATAAACGAACCTATAAGCCAACTATTCGATGGATGTTAATACAAAATCCTTATCTTTTCGATAAAAATTTTAGATTTATTAATTTCTATATTTTGAAATTATTTATTCGGTAACATTTTCAAATTTAGAATATGCGCAAGTTTTTTTTAACTTGTATTATTTTTATGATTAAAAGTAAAAATATATTTAAAACATTTTTACGTAAAATTAGTTCGACCTTTTTAATCTGGATTGGAGGGTTCACATTTTGTTTGCTTTAGGCGGCTTTTTAAACTTTCATTGCAATATCATTTTTATTTCCTTTTCATTTTAATATTTTTATTAATTTAGGCGAGTGGTCTCATTATATACGACGAATACATGTTTTAACAAAATTAATTTTCATGGAATTAGTTTTTCGGAATTTTCGCATAATCAAAGATATCAATCAGAAAAGATTCTTTCGACCAGTCAATTGTCGAAAAAAATAATAAATTCGCCAGGAAATAGTATTAGATAAAATAGAGCTTGACACAAGCAGAGCCCGATGGGTAAGCAGTGTATGGTAATCGGGTAGAAATTCGATACCCTAATTCCATCTATAGATCAAACACTATACTGATCTTCTAAATCCTCATGTCCCTACATTCATAACCAAAATATTAAAAGCTTGGGGAAAACCATAAAAAGGCATAATTAAAGAGCCCAAACAGAACAATGCAAAATATGAATATGGGCTCAGAAAATTAAACAAGGACGATTTATTCGAAGCCATTCTCAGACTAATTTTGAACAAATTTGTTTTTAATGTTTTTACTATTTTCATGTCGTTTATATTTTAGTAAATGCTCGCAAACGTGTTTTTAAGAGATGCTTGGCACAATTGAAGGGGATCAAATGAAGAAAAATATCCACCGCACAGAGGAGCGCTATGTAAATAACAAGGAATCTCATAAAAAACTATAAAATTTTATTTATGATGAAAATAGCACCATAATTATTTGATTGATTAAGAAGTTTTTATAAAGCCTGAATTATATGAAATTTGTGCAACCCAAAATATTATTTTCTCTAAAAGAACAGAATTGGAATTGCAAAAAAAAACTGCCCTCGTATGTGAACATCTTTTCTCGAACCTTTTTCAGGGGGTAAAACTTCCTGGCTGAAGTGTTTTGGAGTTAGCCTACTATTTTCTAGCAGGGGTTAAACTAAGCCTTTTATAGTAATAAAAAGCCATTATTCGGCTACCATTTCGCCTAACTTTTAACACTTGACAAAACTTGCATGTGATAGCTTTAAATTTAAGGATATTGTCATCTGTGATTCCGAAATTACAAACTAAATTGATGAGGTTAAATTAGAAAAAAAATAAATATCACAGAAACCATCAAGGGAACGAAGCTATGGTATTTGGGAGAAGTAGAACGATCAATGATCGCACGATTTTAATTTCTGATGTTTCTGAAAGAACCGTTTTTACTCTCCCATCTGTCGTATTAACTCATGTAAGACCTGGATCTACGATAATTAAGGACTGCCTTACAAGTTTCGATAGTTTGCCATACACATACACCCATTATACGGTAAATACTTGTGTGGAAATTGGAGATTCTATAACGGGTGCATGTAACAATACAGAGTCACACCTCGAATGGAATAAAAACTCGAATACTGTTATGAAATAGAACAGTTTCAGAAGATGAAAACGGCCAATAATATTCGGATGAAATTGACGATCTTCTCTTGGAGTTTTAGTAGAAACGAAAGAATAACCTTGATTTAGTTGATAAATTTATCTAACCTTGAGGAAAAGTAAAATATAAATACGCTTTGACACTTTTTAAATATCCATACCTGTGGTTATTTTTTTTACGACGCCACCGCGAAGCATTTGGTAACTTATAAATATAAAACGAGACGAACCTCAACTTTCGTACATATTTGGCTCCTAAAAATGTGACGAATGTAGAAATGTACGAAAGAAGAGGAATTTAAAAAAAATATATATTCTCCACAATATATCAAAATTAGTACATCTTTATTTAAATTTACTACTTAGGTGTTTTTTTTTATTAATTTGTCGTGAGTAGACCAGATTCACCCATTCCATCATTTTTTTTTATTATAAAGTTCTCTGTAACATGCCGTATCGTTTTCAATTGCGCTTTGTACTTGAAAGATGTGCTCTCCGTTTGAATCACATTCTTCCATTATGGCCAAAAATTTGTTAAGATGCATTAATATTTATTATGGTGAAACTTTTGACGGTAGTATCATAAACTTCATCTAGACTTTCGGCGTACGGGCACTTAATCCCGCGACAGTTAATGCCTGACACTTAATCCCGCTGACACCAAATCCCTCCCGCGGAGAAGAAAGAAATAAAACAAATTTATTTAACGCAATTTAATAAAAGGTAATCAGAAGTCTGCAAGTTAAATGTATGGCAGGTAAACAATGGCACGCAGATAGACAAGAATTTCACTCGAAGAGAAACTTTCCCCGACATTTTTAACACACATCTTCTGCGTATAGTATCTCTTGGGGACAGACGGATGCGAACCAGTGATTCCTTGCAGAAAAGACGTTCTTTGCATCTGAATGTCTCCCTCGATTCCCTTAAAAAAAGTCCATAAAGTGGGAGGATAGCACTGAAAAAGAGCTTGTAGTGCAAAATGCCAATCTTCCACAGCGTTTGTTATTCTGGAAACACCTTCTGACGTCGTTTCAAAGTGATTCCATGTTCGATTGGAAAGATTACTGACCCGTAGTGTTCTCAACGTACAGGTCTCCGTCTACCATGAATATATGTATGTTCAAAATATGATAAGATTTCAGGCATCTTTTCATGATTGGGCATGCTATCGGCTAATAGGAGAAAAGCGCCTGCGACATCTGCAGCTGGAACCATCGCTAAAGCGAGTAAACAGCGAACGGCCGTGCGTAAGCTGTCATTAGACTCGTAATCAACTTTCATGCCGATGTCGTTAACTTTACGCATAACGCTTTGTGTCAGGTGGAAATAGCAACCCATAACGTTTGCATTTGGATAGGCGCTTCGAAAGGCACTTATTGCTGCACTCTCAAAATCAAGGAGAAATCGATCAGGGTCTGCTGTAGGGACCAATTCTTTTACTATTTCAAACATTCGATCATATATGACACGTATTTTACTTTGCAAGAGGCAGTAAAGGGCGACCAGGGAGATTCCAGGCCCTAGTTCAAAATGTATGGTGTACAACTGGAAAAAAAATCGTAGGTACTACCTTGAATGTTCCATCTGCTAACCACAATTTCGCTCTGACTAACCCCTCCAACAGTTTTTTTATGACCGAGAATAATCAACCTTTCGTTTCCAGATCCGGAATCACGAAAAATCATATGTTGGAACTGTTGAGGAACGCAGAAAGTCATATCTTTCGGAGGCGGTAGTAGAGGTATCGAATCATGAGCAGACATTAATTTCTGACGCGTTTGTTGTAACGTTCTCTTCAGGGATGTTGTCTTTGGTAAGGCCATAAGTACGCCACTATCAAGATGCGTACTTACTTCTCCAATGACAGCTTTAGGTGTTGCCGAAATTTCTCCCATCTTGTTTTTCATATCAGCGACAGCCTGCCTCGCTAAGATACACTCCTTGTTTCCGTCGTGATTGTGTTCGGCATCTGGGTTTCTGGTAAATTTTGCAACGCCAATGAATTGTCCCATTCGTACACTCCCTATGTTTGACGAATTCATATTGCTTATGTAGCAAAGACTGCTTGCCTTTGGACGTTGTACCAAAAGTGATCGTATCAGCCATAGGCTATAATTTTTTTGTAGACTCTACTGTACTAATATTATTATTCAATTAATACTATTCCAAGTGAGTTAGCCAAAAAACTCTCTGACTTATATGGTGGGATCTATGGTTGTTTTCTTAATTTCAGACAATGCGGTTTGTGCTAGTTCTCCAAAGATCAAAAATATTGGTGCGATCATACTATTGTATAAGCTTATTATTTATTTGATGGATTACTGTTGGCGTTAATTGTTTGCGATATTAGCCTATCTGTGAGCAGAAAATGTGTCAGCGAGATTAAGTGTGCCCAAACCACACTTTCATTTTGGATTTTCATTGATTCTTGTTGTTGAATTGAGTATTCATTTGGTAGAGGTTCTTCGTGAGATACAATTAAATCATTAACATCCAAATTTAATTCATTTATTAGGTCAATTATTTTAGCTTTGATCATTTTCAGGGTTGATAAAATTGCCCATCAATTGCGGATATAATATTTCCACAAACTTTTCATTGTTGACTTTTTTTATTTCAGCTCATGTGTCTGCAATATTGTTTATTGCGTTCAATATATTATAGTTCTTTCAAAAATATATTAATGTAAGTCCATCTTCCTTGTCAGTTGCCTTAATAGGGGGGGGGTTATTAATGTCCTCATAATATCGTTTAAATGTTGCCTGAACTATCTGGTCCATTGGCTGAGGGAATCATGTAGTATTTGGTGTAAGAAACACAATATTTATTTCAGGGCATAAATTATGCATATTTTTCGGCTGTCCTGGGCCCTTTTCTAATATTAATAATGCTTCAAAAGGTAGATTATTCTCATTAGAAAACTTCTTGACTGCTGGGACAAAATGATGAATAAACCAAACTTCGAAAATTAGTGGTGTAACCCAAGATTTTTTATTTGATTTAAAAGTAACAGGAAGTAATTTCGTATAAATTCCTTTTAATGCTCTGGGATTATGTGATTAATAAATGAGCATTGGCTTTAATTTAAAATTGAGAGCAAAATTTCCAACTAAAAGCAATGCCAAATGACTGTTGCAAGGTTTATGTCCAGGCACAGATGATTCCTTTTTCGATAAAAATAATACCATCTCGTTTACATTAAATATTTGACAAGTAAAAAATTTTTCATTTTCATTAATTTGAGCCAAGGAAGAGATAACCCTACGGCCATAATCTCTACCTGCATCAACATGGTCTAATGTGAATTTGATTTAATGAAAAGAAGGCCTTGTTTTAAATTTGTTGAACCAGCTATTACTTGCCTGAAATTGCATGGTAGGATTTTCATTTAATCGAGTTTTTCAATTTTAATACAAACAAAGAGCCTTTTCTTGAATAATTGAAATGCTCCGAGGGATACCTTTTTGATTTTGAGCTTCAATCAACGATAATAACGATCTCTCCATCTCTATGCTCAGTCTTTTCAAAACAATATTTGAAGACAGATTTCCACAAGTTTTAACATATTCTTTACAGTAAACTAATTTTTCAAAATTGAACATATTGTAGTCTGGCTCTTTTTGTACGAACTGCAGATCGAATCAGAAGATTGGCCGTTTTCCGACCGCCTTATTATTTTTATCTTTATTTGTATTGTAAGAAATTGGGTGGTTCTTGAACCCTTTTTTTTTAACACTGCACTGTTTCTCACTCTTGTTTATGAATATATAATAGAGTAATATTTGTTAATGTTTCCATTAACGTGAATAAACACTGGTAAGATCAATACTTTAAATGTGTTCTTAACCTCCGAATGCGTACGAATAGGTCATGCAAATAATCAGATTCGATCACTCGGAGTGGGAATAATTCGCTTATTTTACCGACTGATGTCAGGTGATACTAGAAACCACACGAGAAAGAGACATAATAAGAGTATGCAATTGCACGGAAACAGTTTTAGAATTTATGAAGGAAAAAATGTTTTTTGAAATGTACAAAAGTCGAAATCGGACTGTACATTACGAAATTTTTAAATAGATATTGTCATATGCAAATTAACAAAAAATATTTTGTATGTCATTTATTTAAGATAATTATTATCAATTATCGCCATTAAAAACGGCAGTCCCATTATTTATTGCGGCAAAAGAAGTAAAGTAGGATTTTACGGTACAATAAAAGTATATATATTTATTTTATTGATAATGGATCGAGCATGCGCCTTCGTATCTCGCCGCATTATGCGCGATCCACAGTTAATCCCAAGATTTGGGGTTTACGCCTTTAATTTTAATTACAAACCCCATCATACGATACATTATAATAATGGCGGTGTCACATAAGATAGACTCATTTATGAACAATATGTATTTTTTAATAGCTTTATTATTCCTCAATAAAAGTTCATAATTTTAAAAATACCTTGGTAGTTTATGAATATGCATATGCAATAGTGAAGTTTTCGAATCATTAATGATTATAAGTACGAGACATAATCTGATATTAAGTATTCAGCCACATCCAGATTATAACAAAAATTAAATGATTCGGCATAAAAAAACAAGACTGTATTACCGCGCATACTTTGATACTTGAAATCTGCGTCACGTTTCCATAACTTTTTACATAGTTTTTTTCTACATATCAAATGAAAATTAATGAAAAATCAAATATTTACTCAATTAGGAAACTCAAAACAAATAATTTTTTTAAATATTTTTAAAGATATATTTCCATCAACAATTAATATTAAAAAAAAATCAATCAAAAATTTATTTTTATAAATAAAAAATGAAACGTTATTTTGGATAAAAAACCTTTCTTAATAAAACACATAATTTTTACCGCCGAAATACATGTAATACGCACTGTATATATCTCGGTGTGAATTTATTTTACTATTTATGATTATCCTTACGAGCCTGAAAATGATTAATTTTAATCCGTACACTTAAACAAGTGTGATTTTGGTTGAAGGCTGTAGGCGTGCCGTTCTACCATGTTTTTTTTATCATAAAATGCTTAACGACCATAAAAATGAAAGGAATCGAAATTTATCATCTTTCAGAACAACGTTGAAAAATTCGGACTTTGAGATCAGCAAAAAAGTGCCCGAACTTATACAAAAACAAGTGGATCAAATTTTAATAAAAATTATAAAAGTATTTATTATCAAAAAAATTAGAATTCTCTAAATTTTTCAATTGCTTATAAGTCAGTCAAATTAGAACCCTGTCATTTATATTCTTCTTTATCGATGATGAAATTAAAATTGTATGGATGCCCTACCAGAGATAGAGATACACAAAGATTGCTACATAATGATTCCACTTCTATCGTGAAACAATCAGAATTGACAATTCCATCATTTTCGGAAATCTGTAAAATATATTTATATTGATGTTTAGCTTCAACATATAAATATTACAAAAAAAGTCAGATTCTGGATTTAGATGTTAATGTATATCCTTGTTAGTAATATACTCAGATTGGTTTCAAAGAACTATTAAATGAAGCTAAATTTATGGATATTGATTTATTGGCTCATTTTTATTATTCATTTGAATCGAAAATTTACGACAAAAGTTTTAAGGTATAATTCCTACATGATTTGAATAAAAAAACAGGATCATATTAAACGAAGATTGATTTTAATAGAATTAGCATGGAATAAAAAAATTCTTATACATAGAAAGGTACTTTTTCTTTTTAATTTATTTTTCAGTTAAATTCATGTTTTGATTTTTTGATTCATGTTTATTTTTCTGCATCATTAGATGTTTGTACGCATAAACTTTCTAACCGTTGTGTTAAAATATTGTCATTGCTGATACGGTATTTTTCAGTTTTTGATTTTAAGATCAAGTAGTTTTTATGCAAAATATTGCATATTAACAACTATTTCAAACTATAAACGTCACAAATATTGTTTATATTTGATCTCCATTTTCTTATATAGCATTGTGCCCAAGTTTCCGGTAATAAAGCTGTTTAATCTTAACCTTAATCTGACATTCTTCAAAAATAGTTTTTAATCGTTCATCATAATTAAAATGGATTTAAATCTAATTTATATACCTAAAAAGATGATGGGTCGTTCATAAATTACTTAACATCAAAGATGAATTTTTTTTACCCCTCTCCTTCTCTTCCCCTCTTCCTTTCTCGTAAATTTCATCAAGACAATCAAATTTACAAACTGTCCCTAAACTAAAAACAGGAATGTTTTTTGTAACGCTCAACATTATGGGAAAAAATATTTTGCAAAGAAAATTGTTTTTTTCCTTATATTTTATTTTTTCTAAATGTCAATATTTTAAAATTTTATGCGCCAAAAATATGTATTGTTTTAAGGGCGTGATGGGCGTGCGGCAAAGCTCAAACAAGTTCTGAAAAATTTTATTAAAAGGTCAGCCCACTGTCATGATAAAAATTAGTTACCCTTGGAACTATCTTTTTAAACATGAGCAATACCTCATTTTGAAAATAATTAAAGAATTTAGCTCATATTTTTATGAATTAACAAAAACTTACACATTATATTAATTAGTTTATTTCGCACACACTCTAATTGTGCAATAAATTATTTTTAATCGAACTTTCACCACGGATTTTTTTGAGGAAAAGATGCAGTTTACGATGATATCAAATGATGATTATGAATTGAATAATATATTTATAGCCCTTCAATATATTATAACTTTTTAATTTTTTAACTAAAAATACAAAATAGAAGACTACTTTTTTATGATGGAATAAGCTTATCTCAGATGCCAAAATAAAATGTATAAAAAATATAAAAAATTTGTTGAAACAAATTACGAATTCATATGCGATTTTTTAAAATTTTTACAACACTAGTATCTATAATTTCTATTTTAAAGTTATTTTTAAACCTTTAATTGCAACGATATAAAATGCAGTTAAGTAAATATTAAAATAGGATCGGTGATAAAACTTAGTTATTTTAACATAAGTTTATGTGTACTCACTCACAGGTCAATCCCACAAAGTGTGGTTCCCAAAATTTTTTAATTCGCGGCGCTGGAAATTATCTATTATATTTTTCAGCATTGCCCAATGTTAGAATATACGTAAAGTTGCCTTTGTTTTGTAATTTTGCGAGGTTTGATAACTCCCCATTTCAGAATCTCTACCGTAAATAGTTTCGGTTTTTACAATTCACAAAAATTACTTTTAAAGGTAAGTAACACCACAAAATAAATTTTTGAATCGAGACTCAATTTTAAAGTGACCGACAGTTGGTTATCGTTTTCAATCGTTTGGGATAGGAGTTTGCTAACTACATTTTGTTGTAGTGTTAAATATATATCGTAAAACTGTTAAGCAAAATTTGACATTTTTTTATACTAAAAATCATTTTTAAATTATGGATAAAAATATATTTGATTTAAATACCTTTTAGTGGGAAAGAATGAATATTCCTGAAATACAACCGAATTTTAGGGGGAAACTTTTAAAAGTTATATCCATGAGAAATCTAATTCCTTATTTTTTAATTAAAAAATAGTAAAAAGTATAAACAGTTTTTTGAGGATCAAGATTTCGAAAAACGTATGATTTAATATTTCGAGTTTTAATGGTTGATGCATAATTTAAATATTTGTTTTTTTTATGTATTTTATTGGATTTGTCTTTTTCAGGTGGTTTTTGATTTTTTTTCTCCTGAATTGCATTCAAAAAGTTTAATAATAAAGGAAATATTATTTTTGGAACTTATTTTTTTGTGAAGCTTTTTAATCTCAAAATTTTTTTTTCTCGGACTGGATGTAAAACCTTACTGGCCTCTTTCGAGAGGAGCTTTATGACCCACCATCCGGCCCATACTAACACCATCGAGACACAATTGCCAAGATAATAGTTAGTGTGGAACTCTCACCCACTAAACATCGCACTACCACAAGAGAAGTGGCTCGCGGTTTTATCAAAAGATCAAAAAGTTATTAAAGGAACTAATTTTTTTCGAACTTTTTCATCACAACATCCTCTTGAATAAACTACGATACTATTTTTTTTAAAGAATATTGAAAATCCCTTTTTTTGAAATTCCAAATCATCGCATATTCTGATTTTGTTGGAAAAGAATAGGCACTAACCTTTTTATTTTTCAAACTTATTTATTAACCTAAGACCGTTACATGCTCTAAATATAAAATGTTCAGCTCATGCACACGCATCTGATTTTGAATTACTGATGAAAAGTAGCCTTGGATCCTTGCTAATTATATTTCCATAACAGAAATGCACGCTTGCATTTGACGGGAATACTAATAACTAAAAACATGGTATGCTACTCGCACGTGCACTATGATAGGAGGAATTACGTAATTAAACGTTAGCATGTGCTTAATATAATTTTTTTACATTTCTTGTTGTCTGTTTATATAATTATACTACTACTGCGTTTTTATAATATTAAATAAAGAAAAAACCTGAAATGTATTCAATTAGTTATTCAGCCATTTGTTACAATTCTAAATTTAATCCACGAATTAACAGTAAATTATCAATTTATCAGATAAAATTTATGCAGTTAAAATAATTTAATTTTGCCAACGACATTAATCCATTATTTTTGGTTAAAGCCCTTCCTTTTTACAGCATTATTTTATCCATAAAAATTGTATGGTATTTAGTTTTTATTTTAATATTTTGAATCCCTTTACCATCGTTAAACTTCGTTTATATAAACACTTCATTCTCGTCGGTTTTTTTAGCAAAACACATTAAATAACCCTCTCATATGAGATTCATTTTTTTCCGACTTCAAAATAACCTTATTTAGTCGAATTCTTAAATTGTCATAACGCCAGTGATTGCGAGTCAATTTTAATTTGTAGCACTTTTTGCTGTCGGTATACTTCGTAAAAATAAGATTCAACTGTAAATATAATTAGATAATTTCTGACATTCAGAAAATTTTTTAATTTAAAGCTCTTTTGTATTTCCATAACTTTTGAATACAGTTTTCTTTTTAAATTGAGCCTCTAACAATTTGTTAGGCAAACACTAAATCTAATTGTGAAAGAGAAAAGACATTTCAAACATATCATATGAATTTTCATAAAAGTATATTTATAAAATTTTTTAAATATATTTTTATACACCGTGACTTCTATCTTAAATACCGCCCGCATTTTCCATTCTATCTCTAAGGCATATAATTTTATTAAATGCAGCCGGCCAATATTAACTGCATAAATTATTCGCAATCTCTATCTTTGTGTATAATCTTCTCAAAGTTTGTCTACAATATGGTACCCTCTCTAAATTTTGAAACTAACACCGAACTATCTTCTGCTTTATTTTTTTGGGGATTCCAAAGCAGTATAAGAAATCATCTTTGTATCAATCACTACCGTATCACAGCATTGATAAAAAAAATCAATCACGATACTTTTGGAATTTTCTTTACTCCCAATAAATAAATAAATTAAGCTCCTCTCTTCTTATTCACATAACGACCTAGTTTTAGGGATGGAGCTTGGTCGTTGAATGACGAGTACCGCCCTGAAGCTTGTTTAAATATGACCTATCTGTTTTATTTAAGAACTAAATAGTCCAAGATATAATTTTAGTTATTTCGACGTCAATCAGTTACAGTCAAATGGGGCTGTTTCTCTCTTATTCTAGATTAGGCTTTAATTTTTAAAATATTGATGCACCTGTTTTTCAATGTTAATTGTGCGCAGCTTATTTAGTTATTTCTACTTTGCTTCGTTGAGAATATATTGGTGGTAAGTTCCACTCTGATTTACACAAAAATCATCTTTATTAATAGATTTAATTTTTATGCTTCTTCAATACTCGAAAGGGTGTTTTTAGTAGGACATTTTCGTCTGCCTTTTATCTATTAATTTTTCATTCAATTTCGGAAAGAAGTTGAAGAGTTAAAATCCTACCAGAAAGGAGGCACTGTTTTAGTTTATTGAGGGCAAAAAAAATGAGTTTATCGTTAGTCTATGGATTTAACAATAAAATGGTTTGTACATTTCGTTTGAGAGATTGACCTTTAATAGTTATAATAAATTTTGTTTGTTTTTTATCTGTTTTCACACAACGCCAGTCGAATATATGATCGATTTATATTCTATCCATATTAACTTCAACAGCCAAATACTATTTTAGTTAAGAAAATACGAATGGGGAATAGTTAAGATACAGAAGGCTTTGTGTTCTCGGGGCTATTTGTATTTTATAAACTAAACTTCTGCCCCACTTGAAAGGGTTTTGATTTTTGTAAGAAATCACATATACTATCGTATTTAAGGTCGGCATTGCATACTATTTTAAGAACACCATTTCCTGCTTGATGAAGCTGACAATAGTTTTAATTCTTATATTTCATGGTAACGGTATTACCAACTGCGAAACGTCGGGATTCGATTTCAATATTTTTAAATCAGTACGCATACTGAAGAAATTAATTTAATTGAATAGGGCCTTCTTTTTCATTATTTTGTTGTTTTACTGCGTCATTTTTTTTTCTCGTTGCTTATATTAATTATGGTTCCTTGACTAATAAATACGGAAAAAAATTTCAAATAAAGTTACTAAATTGATATTTTGACACGATTCTTACTCTTAGTTATGTGGGAATTGTCGATTAAAGCGGGAGCCTATTGTATGCCAGAGAGTATTTAGGATCTTATTTCACGAGATTCGACACGGTTAAAAAAAATTTATTTGAGTTTTCGATGATTGGTTTTTAGGTGAAAAATATAAACATGAAAGTTTATATAAAACAATGATAAAATTTGTCTGAATTTTAATTTAAAATAATTTGAATATCTTTTCCAACCACTATCACGCATGCTCAATTGTGGAAACATAAAAAAAACTAGGTTTAAAATTTGAATTAATAATTGACCAACTTGATTTATTTTAATGATTCTGTTAGAAATATATGCAGTCATGCCAATGCCAGAAATATATTTTTTCAATTTAATAGTTAAAAAAAAATATAATTTAAAATTTGTTCAAACAATAAAGATTCTCCTTTTATAATTAAAATATGTCTCAAAGATTGCCTATTATCGCCTCTGCTTTTCTATAAAATTTGTACTTGTTAATGCGACAAGGAGAGCGATTTATCATTATTTAATTTATGTTGCCAACCTTTAAGGATATTGTTAATGCTTGGTAAATTATCATGAATTTTATCAAGGCAATTTCATAATTAAACGTGAAGCACGATATTTCGCATGCTTCGATGGAATAAGTTTCTCATTCTGTATTTAACAAAATATTCATAAAGGTGACTAAGATAAAATGGTCCATTGCTAGGATTTAAAAAAATGAAAACATGACTTCGATAATACTAGAGGAAATAAATAAACGATAAGCATTTTGACGCTCTTATCAAAAGCATAAAATTGCAATTTATCTTAACTGATTTACAAGTCCATTTCTTATATTTTTTTAAATTTCTGGTCAAGATAAAAAATACAACCTTTCATTTCAACAGTTAGATGTGATTTGGGATAATGACTAAAAGCTGCAATTTCAAAAAAATCGCTAAAGTTCTTTAAGCGATCAATTGATTAAATTTTTATTGAATGAAGAGAAAATACATCCTCGTAATGAATCTGGTTTTTCCTTGAGCTAAAAAACGAATGATAAACCCTCGCCGTCTGTTAGCTTATTATACTAAATTCTCGAATCTAATTTTTAAAATTCATAGAATAGATAATATTATTTTAAATAATATTTTTTTTAAATAAGAATTGACATTATATGTTAGCATTTTTAGCGGCTGCAAAAAAAATAAAATGGCACTTGATCTAGGTTTGACCGATCCCAATATTTTATCACATTTTAACGTTCAATTGTTTTTTTTCACCTGATAAAATCAACTTCCACGTGGTATTTCTTAAATTATTAACCACTATTTATCAATAAATATACGTCTATTTTGTTTTTTACAAAAGGGACAACTACTTTTTATCGCTGTTTATTGTTTCAAACAAACAGTAGGTTCAACTCGATTTTTCATGAGCGGTATTATAACGACCTTTTTTTATATTGCGGCTCAGATAAGATTTTAATAAAGTTAGCCATTCAAATAAAAAAATATCTGATACGTCCAATTTAGTAATTACAAGGGAATTATGAATTAACCTTCTATTAATCATTATATAATTGGGACAGTTAATTTTTCAAAAATAAATTAATATGACGACAAAAATGTTTGTTCGATGGTAATTTTGGTTTATCCGCCGTACATTAAAGAGCCCTCTTATAATTGATATTTTTGACTGGTTAATTTAATAAAGATCTTTAACCATTTATAATGCAAATAATTTATGAGCTATTTTGATTTTTTAAAACATCATTCTAATTATTAGATTCTCTTATCCTCATTGATCGCATTTCCTATTCCTATTTTTATATTATTTGAACAATTCACAAAATATTCTTTTAGAAGTAAAACTAAGAATTTTACTAAAACATCATGTTGCACTCAACATATAGAAACTATATTTAATTTGTGGGTAAATTATAGTGTATAAATTAAGTACACTTTTTATCATTTATTGCTATCATCAAAATATAGTTCAGATTCAAATTTGTATAAACTCGTGCGAATATTTTTATCCCAAGAATTTCCTATAGCTATGATATTTCAACTGAAATTTATTCAAAACCAATTCAATATATCCACACAGCAATTATTAAAATCAAATAAACCCATATTGAAAGACAATTTGACAAACGAAAAAAATGTACATAAAATTCCACTTTACATAAATCAATACATAATAAATATGTCATCTTTAGCGTTTATGACCATATAGTAGATTAGATTCTTTATTTTTAATTATATAATCTGGAAAAATCGGCATCGGAGCATTTTTATATCCACCTCGGTAATAGTCGTGTATTCGATTTAATGACTCAAAATCAGATCTTGTATAATGATTGAAATTTTTTTCCTAAATAATAGAGTTGTACAAAATCTGAACATATTGCTGAGAATTAGGTTTAAACCCATGAACTAATTGCTTAAGGATACGATAACTGTAGAGGAAGGATGTTGGATGATCAGGTTAACTAGAAAATATTTTAACACTAATGCTAATATCATGGCCGTAGTGTTAACCAGAGAGTAAGCTAACGAGAAATGCAATATCATATAGCTTCTTCAAAAGATACAATTAAGTTTTGTACATCCATACAATGAAAAAAATGATGCTCCAAAAAATATTTAGTTAGATGTGATTCTCGGATAAAAAAAAAGCATAAACCTTAAGTTATATGCTCTTTCATTTATATTAATTCAGGCGCAACATGGCCAAGTTTATTAAAATAGTTCAATTTATCTTTTGGACAAAATAACGAATAAAACATGCATAATGATATACATTTTACCACTTTTTTTTATTGGTGGATGTGTAAAGCACTGCAGGCTCCCTTGGTGAGATGTTTAGAAATGTTCTCAGAGTGGGAAAATTAACATTTTAGGTTAGAATTACTTCCAAGACATAAGCGTGGCTTTAGGTCCTATGCACTTTACCTATACCATCTTGGGACACCTTACTACTGATATATTGGCACGATTTAATAATTTCTCTCTCTGGATGATTGGAAGAAACACTAAGTTGTTCTATCTCAGCTATTATATGATTGGCCATAATTCCAAAAATAAATGTTATTTCAAGAATATCAACAATTTAAAAGTTATTATTCCGAAACTGAAAATAGTTGTTTCTTACTTCTAAATGATGTTCTTTTATATTATCGATTTTATTTCAATAAAGTTTTCTTCGATAGGTCTGCATACTTCAATCATATAAATGATATAAAAAAATTAAATATCGCTCATTGTCTAGCGTTGAAAAACAACGAAAGGGGGATAGACAAAAAACATGAATGCTTCTTTCTACAGGAGTCTCCGTCCTGGATGGACCCCATCCATACCTTACCACAAATGGCTTTAGTTTTTGTATGAACCAATCCCATAGTATCATATAAAGGGCATAATTATATATTAAATTAAGTACACCACCTAATTTTTGATGTGACCGATTGTTGATTAACCTCTAATCTTACGGGAAACGATATTACCAACTACACTAGGACGCTCCTTAAATTATATTATACATTTTTATTGATTTCTCAGATAGTTTAACACGCATACCTCTACTGAATTCTCTCCTCTCAATGCCTCCACTGTCTTTTACCTGTCACATAACATGGCATAACACTAACTAACACGAAATTTCACATCTCTTTTAGTTGTGAGAAAATACATCTATTATGAGACTTGAACCATCGTTTTTGACTTTTTACCCCCATTTTATGCAATATGGCTACCAGGACCCTATGTGGGAAAGCGATAAATTTAACATTTATAAAACTTATTCATTGTTGAGTATAATCTAAATATGTGGCACTTTTCTATTGAATCTCATGCTTTTCTTAAGGATGTTGTTTTTTAATCATTTATTTTGCATGGCTCGTTTATTCGTCGTTCCCGATTTTATACCTCCTGAATGGAAATGAAATATTTCACTCAATTCATAACGTCTCATAGATAATTATGAGATCAAAAATTATCTAAAAAAACTATAAATAAATAATGATATTCGCATAAAAATGTTTTTTAATGATACCTTTGTACAACCACATATATTGGTCTTATATTATAATCCATATCACTAAAAATATTCATTTTTCCCTATTTTTTTAATTCCGAGTTGATTATACATACTGTCAATTGGCTTAGATTGGCCTAACCAATTATGCAGAACTAGCTTTTTTAAATATATCAGATTTTGTCACCTCAGCTTTTATTGAAGAGGAAACGGATAAAAAAAAAGGACGCGATCAACATTGATATATTATTAGCACGCTTGAAGCACAATTACATGCAATTGAAGCAGCTATAGAGTGGCTAAAGGACGAATTTTATTTTGTTCGATTTATCCTCTAGAAGTTTTTTTTATCATTGACTGAATGAGTAAAACCTTACCGGTCTGGTTAAGAAAAGCTTGAAATCTCGATTAAGGTATTATTTATTTTCCAAGTACCTTGATGATAGTGTGTTTATATCCCCCATTTTATTCCTCTTGAGAGATCAGAATACTATTGAATTGATCCATTTAGGAAAATTTAATCATAATAAATACTTTAGTTTCTAAATTTGTTGAATTATAAAATTAAATATGCAAATATAGTCTTAAAAGTGCACGGCTTTCTAAATATAATCTTTGATAAAATTGAAATATTTGGTTCCTGTCAATTCGTTCTCATCGACCCTTCATTCCCTTCATGCGTTTTTATAATTGTGAAATAAAACAAGTTTTTAGCTGTTCGATAAATACTGAAAATATATTTGTAACACGCGCTGTAATGTAATAGATAAGTAACTACGCATGCGTGACTAAACTAATAATCCGTTACATTATTCCCCCCATCATTTAAGTTCTTCTGT
>SGJC01000700.1:0-13582 GCA_009887335.1 Henneguya salminicola
TTTTTTTTGACATTAAAGCTCAACGCTAATAATCAAATAATGAAAAATATAATTTTATCATTACACGCTCAGTAGTTAGGAAGAATTCGAGATGGCATACTATCATTTTGTCAATCTCTATATTTCTAGGGAAAATAAGATTATAAAAATGAATGATTGCAAGAAAAAAATGGAATTATAAATATAGAAATTCCAAAAATATATATTCTTTTCGCAATTTTTGTTCAATCTTTTTTTTCTTAATAATTTATATATTAAAATTTGTTTAATATTTCATATACTTACAATATAAAATTCCTTATCCCTTTTAAGATATTTTAGGTATAAAGTCAATTAAATAAATGTATAAATTAATATTTTAATTGAGTTGTAAGAGATATTTTTAGCGAAACGTTATTGAATAAATGCTCATCAAAACATTCCTCCATTATAAACTGTGCAAGATCGTCAGGCATAAGGTATGAATGCTTTTAGCATATCTCTGCATTGTTTTAAACTAGTCTTTAATTTTATACTATCGAATCTCAACCGATCTATTTATAAAAAATGTATCTGAGAACTGTGAGATGTATGATGAATTATATAAGCATTGTCCTAATATTAAAAACTAGAATTAATTATTGAAAATTTAAAAAAATCTAAGATATTTCTAAATTAAAAATTGTTCATTTTTTTATCATAAGAAGTTGATAAATTTCTAAACTGTATATGCCCTCAATAATGAACTCAAAATATCTACCAGGGAATAAGAGTCAAAATTAAATTTAACTGAGATGAGGGTAGGAAGTTATTAGAAGCTGGTGTTACGCCTAATGAGAAGAACTAGGGCCGTAACAAATATTTTTACTCAAACGTAATTCGCTAATGATTACCATAATGTACCAGAATATATATTTCATTAAAAATCCGGTTTCAGTAAATTAATTTTATCTTTTAAAAACATAATTAATAATTTTTGCAATTTGCAGGCTCTTCAATTACATATACATTATAGTAGCTATAAAATGTAAATTTTGCACAACTTCATTTTTTTTTTATCATAGAATACGGTCAAGGACATTTTTTTTATAACGTAAGTTTTATTAATTTTTATTTTTAACATCGACAATTAGAAAACGTGTTGACCGCTAAACTTTTACACTACTGAATTGGTAAAAATTTTTGTAGCAATCTTAATATATAAAATCTTGATATAAAAATATACATTTATGCTTCTAAAATTACCATCCTATTGCAATGTGGCGTAATCATACCAAGGCGGTATTATTTTAATACCTCTAGACATGAGGTAACAAAGATATGTATCATATAAATTAGAGATTATTATAGAAGTAGTATTAGTTTCCATCTTACATACAAAAAAGTGAAAGTGGGTGTAATTTTTGTCATGGCCTTTGTTCGTCAATACAATAATTCTCCGATTTTCGCCACCCCAAAACTATAAAAACGGGATAATTAGCTGGTCTTTTAATAGTCGGCGAACTTAAGCTCTCTGCCATCATACACGTGACTCTAAAAAACATAAAAATAAATATGCAAAAATAATTTTTATTTATAATATTTGAAAATATTTTTATCTCCATATTTAACACAAACATTTGCACATGATTATAAGTACCACCCTTTTGTACGATTTATCTGCACGATATGGAGTGCAATGCTTCTTCATAAGCCAATACTCAAAGCAGCTGCATTAAATATTATTAAGATCGTTTCTTGAAGCCGCTTAGAGGATAGTACAAAAGCTCAGAGTTTTTTTCCAAAGTAAAAACTGAACAAGTAATTACGCTCGAATTAACCCTGAGGTAAAAACACACAAACAGGAAAAAGATAACTCGTGAATATCTGAGTAAATAATCTTATGTGTGGCCTGTTCCGAATGCACCTTTTTAAGAGAATTTCAGGGCGTTTAAATGAACTCTATGCTCATATTCGAAAAAAGAATATATATTGTTTTTAACAAAAGAAACTATATTAACATTTTATTTTATTAATGAAAAATAAATAATAAGAGGGACAATTCTAAGGCTATAATTTTTTGAATTTGAATATTTTTGCAGATCATTTGAACGTAATCCATGTATTTGCATAATTGTATCAAAGAATATAAAACTTATATTTATCGTAAAAGAAATGTTTGGGTTAACCTTATTCTCGTGACGTAAGAAGAACATAATATAATGCATTAGTTCTTGAAGGGCTTATGCTTAATTTGTTTATTAGTCTAACGATAAATATTTTAACCCTGTCAGTTTCTAAAACTTAGTATTCTCTTTTTGATGGGTTCACCTAAAAATATTGTTAATTTTCTTATCGGAGTTTACTAAAAATTACAAGGCCCTGTAACCTCAATAATTATTTAAATTGTGGCCATTTTATATTTTGACAGAGTTAAGGCCAAGGTTTAATAAAACATTATTTATTTAACGTGCAACTTCTATTATCCCATGATGTACTGGTAAGATTATTTTATCCCTTTATAACGAATTAATAGCTGAATTCGTTTAATTTTTTTTTATGGGCGCTTTAAAAAATATATTGCTTGCAATGTATTTTCGAAAAAGCTACATAGAATAAAATACGAATAAGAATTGATTAGTCTTGTGATTTAAAAACTAAATTAGGTCAGATTTTATGTTTATCTTTAATTCAGATGGTCGTTAGAACTAGTCTTATATCATAAAACATCTAGTTTACTAAAAATATAATTTTTGAAAAGCATAGTACGATCAAACAGGCCCAAACAGCCATAAAATATTTATCGACGATAAGACAGAGATTGGTTTGAAAAACACCAAAATATTATGCAAAATTGATATGAATTCCGGAGATCTCGATGGTATCGCCTTCAAAAATGTCAGACACGTATCAAATTGTAGTTTATCTGAAATTTAAAATCCTATCCGATGTAAGGAAATATAAAAAAATTTTTCTTCCAAAACAGTAGTAGATTGGAAAGAAAAAATTCTTCGAACAAGGACGAACCAATTATTAAAAGACGATCAATTAGGTGTTGCCATGCCAATTTATGTCTGAGGCTTAATAATTTAAGAACACAAGTCATGGGTACATTTATGTGCGCTATGCTATACAAATTTTTTAACAGAAAAAAATTCTACGATTATTGTCCCATCAAAAGCAAAATCTGTTAACAGAACGTATCAAATACCGTGCTTGAATACATCTGAGGCTAAATAAAAATTATGTAAATGGCAAACGATTATGACATATATGAAGGGCGTGAAATAGGAATGACTTACAATTTTTAAAAAAAACAACAAATAACAACGATTTATGTCAATTGTATTTTCTACAAATGCTCTATTTTTGCGCTAACATTATAAAAATATTGGTAGAATTATTAGCGAAGAAATGTCAAGTAATATTCAACAAAATATTTGTATGAATTCTATCGCTATTAATGTTTTAAAGATTAAAATCGATTCCAACTTACAGCGTCTGATCTGAATTATGTAAAAATTTTAACAGATTAAAATCTGAATAATTTTTTTTATGACATTTGAATTGATTTATAAACCGAAAAAAATGTAACTCAATCTCTGCTTTAAACTTACTGGGAATAATTTTAAAATGTATTAAATAAAATTATTGCACTTCCAAGTTTTTGATGTCTAAATTAGGATTAAAAAGTGGACAAAGATTATATGGGAAATAAAATTATGTTTTTATTTCATTATTAGCAATAAAATTTACAGTTTGAGATTTAGATAACCAATTTTATCTTGCTAGAATATTTTGAGCTAAAATATAAAATAAATTCACCCATGAAATATTCGTATCATTTTTTATATGAAATTACTATCGTATCAATATTTATTTTATATATTAATAAAAATATTTATCTCATTTAGTTTTTTTAAATTTATATTTACTTTATGAAATTATCAGCCTCAATTATTTATAAAAAAAACTTAGACATAATGTTAGTTGGGAAAAAATTCTCTGTTTATATTGGATCCCCCTAACATACTCTAAATTTAGTTAGTTCTTTCTCGGAAAATTTAGTACACTAGACCCTCGCTATAACGCGGGGTGGGCCTTGGACCCTATAGCAAAAATCAAAATATGTATTATCAACAATTTCATTGTTAACACGCTGATACTCTATCCACTATACATGTACTATGTCGGTTGGTACACTAATTGTAATTGTACAAAAAAATATGCAGTTACATGCTCTTTCATACCTGATCTAATATTCGATTTTATTCTTCCCACAAAATAATTATTTCCTCTGTTTAAATCAAAAAATAAAATTTTAACATTGATTTTTCTTGTTGGAAATCTCCACGCTGTTGAAACAAAATGGCGGACGGAAACTAAGAAGTGTGTGTGCGTTTTTTCAGCTTGACTTCACATGATCGATCTTTGCTTAAAGTTTGATGATAAAATGCGTTATAACAACAATACACTGGACCCTCGCTATAACGCGGATTCTACCATGGATCCAAGAAACAGCGTTATAACGAGAGTCCAGTGTACTATAATATAAAGGGCGTAACTACATGAAACATTGACTGTGCCTTCCCGCCTCAAGCGTTTGATGTTGATGATATTTGCTAAACTTTGCGTATCACACAGGAAACCGAATATTTACAGAGCATAGACCCCCTTGTAATTTATCTGCCTTTTAATTTCTTTCTCAACTTTGGGAAAATATGGCTCTCTATTGCACTCACCCCCTGTATCTTGTAACTTACGGTCTAAAACGTACTGTTCTTTACAATAGCGAACATTAAATAACACAGCTAGATTTATTTTAAATATACGGCCGAACTCGGCTTTGAACGATTAAACTTAACCTTGCCAGAATCTAATACTTTGGCTTGCTGTCTAATCATGTAAATTCGAATTATTACGATCGAGAAAACCGTATGAATGATTTCAAAGATCTCTAGCCTGGTCGTCACTATATATAATATAACTTTTATATTAACTATTTCGTTTCTCTTAAAATTCAATCAATAATTGAATGTTTCAAAAATCTACATAAATAAATATGGGGTGGAGGTATCCTCAAAAACAGGGGTTAACCTCTAAAACCATGTCGATGGAGTTTTTTTAAATTTTCTAGCTAATTTAATGACGAATAATTTAGTGAGAAGGTATACTACGAACCTCAAGAAATATACATTTATGCGATTCAATGAATATTAATGTTTAATATGATGAATAATATATAACCCCCTTCCTATATTATCAATATCTTTCATTAATTGCTGAATGTCATAATTGCCATTTTTACCCCTCCCGTGCCCATTTTCATAATATAAAACTTATAAAATCAAAATTAGTTCTGTTCTCGAAACTTTTTTTTAGAATCATGGGAAATATTTATTTGTGAGAATTATTATGAATTTATGGCTATATTAATTTTATAAAATTAAGTCACATTTTATAATCAGATTATTAAACACCATTTGTGCGATAAATTATGTTGAAAAGTACGTTTTCTACCGACATTTAAAAAGAGATCGTTTACGATTATGTATATTAAAAATATGGAGTTAAAAATATATTTAAGCCGTTTAATATGTTATTAATGATTTAAGTTCCTTACTTAAGTATATAATTGGGAAAAAACTATGAAAGAATATGGCTGATCCAATTTAAAACCAAAATAATATTCATTTAAAAAATATTTAGAAAGAATTCGTAATTTAATGAAAATTTAACAAGGTTTATTTTTCTAATTCCTTTTAAAAGTAAAGATTTCACCAGTGGTATGCAACATTTTTTGCAAAAGAGCAATTTTTTTGAACAAAATATATTTATGTGGCCTCTCTATCAAACTCCTCGAATTAAATAATAATAAAAGAATAATATTCATAATAAATATGCTTTGTAGTATTAAATGTTTACAATTTAATACTTTATATTTTTAGTGAGATCCTTGTGCTTCATGTTCAGATATAACATTTACCAAATTGGGCTTAATTCAGCAAGGCATAATTGAAGATTACCTCTATCTATTATATTAAGCCGGTTCCTTGTTTAGTTAAGTATATAATTTATTCTAATTAACCCTGTTTTTACTAAATACTACTCAGGAAAAACTAATAAAAACAACTTTGCTTCATTTTAAAGTAGTGGTAATCTCTTATATACTATGTTGAAACCAAAAATCACGTTGAATTAGTTTGAAATGAAATTTTGCGTTAATTTTGTTTTGAAGATCTATAAGTGTTTCTTATAAATGAAGAAATACGGTAAGAACATTACAAAAAAAGATTAATAACCTACTTCGGAATATTTAGAATTAGTGTTTTATCATAACACAGCTCCATGCCATCGTGCAGTGGTTGTAAATAACTTAAGTATTGTGTTATTTCTGAATCCTTCAAATATTTCTTTATTCCAGATAAGGACTGGAACTGTGCAAATTCAAGACGATTTAAATTATTGCATTGTACTTTAATCTTTCTAAGAAACAAAGAGATGATTTCTTTGCTCGAAATTAGATTATTATTTTTTTAATTTGTAGTTGTTTATTTTAAAAAAAATTTACCTTCTCAAATGTACCACTCTAATATAAAACATAATATGAAATTGTGGCATACTTTGAACTCATTTAGTCACCTCAAAAAACGTCCGCACAATTTCCCATTAAGCCACAAGGAAACAAATAAGAGTTTTCTTTTGACAACCAACGTACTTTTGTATGCAAGAGCAAACGTATAAACTCTTCATTGTTAGTCTAGTATAATTGTCTAAATATGCAATCTTATAGCGCGTTAGACATAATATAATGAATTGCGTTGATTCCAATTTTTGTGTAGGATGTAAAGGCCGTGCTATTATTTAACATTAAGTGTTGTTGACAAATTGTACAGGGAATACGAAATAAATTTAGTAAAATAACCACTAAATATGCAATGAAAATTTTGTATCTGCATGTCCTAACAAACGCATTATCCGTTGCAGACGCCATTATATTTTTTTTGCTAGATTTGGTTTTTGGCAAAATATTTCGTTACTTCTCCAAATATTGTTTCTCCTATACCATCATTTAAAAGCTTTCGAAAGCATAACATTTCCTCATTTATCTCGTCTTTATTTAAATATCTTACATACACCATAAGTACAGCATAGTTGTTCTGTAAAGTTGTGTCCTCGATTTGCTAAGCAAATTATACATTCTTTAAATGTGAAATTAATTGTGTTTCGGCACCATTAGACATTTTATATATACGCCTTGGCGATGATTAGATTTAGTTTCTTAGAGGAAGAGATTCGATGACTTCCTGAAAATTTAGGTTCTTAAAAAGTGTGAGCGTAATAGAACTCGCTGGTAGGATACGAGATTCTTTGTTGGTATAAGGCTTTCTCTTCTTAGCTATTAGTTTTAAAATTTTGTAAGGTGCTAACTAGCATTTTTGATTCATAATATGATGATTGGATAAGATTGTATTCAATGTAGATATAATTTCCTATTTTTCTTCCCAAAAATTTAAAATATTCCAATAGTTTATCGAAATTTATCTCTCGTATGTTTTATACTGGTCTTTGAACCAATATGGACGCGTGTTTTCATTAACTAGTGTTATGATACATAAAAAACACTTTGTATTTGTATAATTATGATGCACTGAGATAGATCCATTGAAAATATATTCAATTAAAAATTGTCTCCATTTTTGTTTACAATTTTTTGATGGGTTAGAATTTTTTATTATAATAAAAAAAGGGGATTATACTTAAAACACACCCGTATTAAAAAAATTGATTATAATTCAAGTTAAAAACTTAAATTATTTTAAAAAAGATCTCGTTACAATTTTTATTTGCAATGGAATATACATGTATTCATATAATCTAGCATTAATTAAAAATGAGGAATACCTAGAGAAAAGTATATACAATTCCAGATATTAATGGAGCGGTAAGAATATTTTTATTTATGCGAACTTTTTATTGATATATACATTTTTTGAACAACTAAATCAAAAAATATTTTTAAAATAACATTATTTTGTAGTTATATTCAATTTATAACATGATTAATTTTTAATTCTGGAGTATATTATACATTATCCAAAATGTATTTTTTAAATTTGATTTTCTTCGGATATAAAGAAGATTCAGGCTCCGTAAAAATGGGCTGTGTCCAACGGTAGGTAACTACTTAATTAGACTTTTACTTAAAGCCATATAAAATGTAATCAAGTAAATATCAAAAAAGAATTGTTGAAAAAACTTTGCTCTTCTGCCTTAGAAGTTTACATACAAACTAAAATTACAATGCCCTAAATTATAAGTTCGTAAAATTTTAAACTTAGGAAGATGGGAAATACCTTTCATATTTTTCAACACTGCTTAATGTCAAAATATGTATTAGGTTATTTATTTGCAATAATATTGACTGGCTCAAATGCCCCATATTACAGAAGTAAGTTTATAAATAGTTTAGGTTTTAAGAATCAAATATTTTTTTATTCAAGATTCAAAGTTTAAAGTAGACGGAAGTATGTAATTGTGGATCATTTTATGGCATTGGGCGTTGCCAAGTGCATTTTTTTATGATATATTTAATAAATATAGTAAAACTTTTTCGTCATAGTCGTGTAAATTTTTACTAAAAATGGGGTTTTTAAATCCAGGTAAAAATAAATAAAGTATTAGATAATATTTATATGATACAACAGAATTTTAGTCCACTAAATTTTAAAGAGCATGCATAAAGGCACCTGTAAAGAGAAATCTAATATCTTATTTCACAGAGAAATAATTAAAATCAGTAAAAAGTATAGATATCTTTAAGTGGATTTTTTTATTTTGCCTGTTCTGGAAGTGTTAAACCTTACTGGTATATTTCGAGAGACGATTCACCGCCACGTACCCATTCTATGCCAGCGCAAGGGAAGAAACATGTAAATAGATTAGCGGTAAGCTAAATTCTTACCCCATTCTCAAGCTTACGACAAATATTTCACTCTAGTTATACCGTACCGCAACGACATTAGCACGCAGTCAGTTTTTGAGGATATATATTTTGAAAAGTTTAATATTTTATATTTCACTTTCTAATAGAAGAAACACAAAATTTACATTTCTTTATTTTTAAGTATTATATTGGAGTTGTATTTCTCAGGGTGTTATTCATTTTTTTTTGTATTAAATTGCATTCAAATAGTCGAATTATAAATAAAAAAATATTTTTTAATACATTTTTTCACCTTAACTTAAGACACGTGCTCAAATATTTACCACCCTCCCAATGCAAAATATTCACTTATAGGCGGTATATATTTTCATTTCAATTGATATTTATGTATATATATGTTGTTCTTTGTTTTTAAATGTTTCTTATTTTGTAGGATTTGCAAAAATCATATTTTTTGAATATTACAATGAAAGTATACTTTAAATATTTTAAAATTAAACTAAAATTGTGTTAATATTTTTAATACGACATTGATCATTGTAGTTATAAATAGTATAGAACATAAAATAAGAAGATGAGATAGAATGTGTAATGGTATCGGCGTCAGATCTAATGATAAATTTTTAATTGATATCCAAAAATGTAAAGATTAAATATAAAATTTAATTTAATCATTTTAGATAATTAAGAAAAAAATGTTTTGATTATATCATTCGATAAATTTTCACACCTAATTCCTTCTTTTTTTTCATCGAATTATCACAATTTTTAGAAGGTTGTACTATGGCATAACACATATTATTTGAAATGTGAAATGTGAAACATTTAACAGAATGAAGTTTTTTCATTCGATACATTACTCCCAGTTTTAAATCGTAAACTGATAAATAGTAATTGCATTCAAGACAACAGAGTAACCTAAATACTGACTATACTTTTTTTACATTCCTATTGTTTCGAATTGAATAATTTCATTTGTTTTACTATATGTCCGTAATATATGATATTTTTTCAAGCACAATAAATGAATTCCAACTGAATATTCATTTATTAACACAAGGGACTCATCTAAAAATTTAATGTCTTGTGATGTAATCGGAATTGTATTCGTCAATTTAACCTCATATTTTACTTCTAAATCTGTTATAGAATATATTTGTAATGATTTTTCATTTGACACTGATATTAATAAACTAAGTTATTGAATTTAATATTACGTGCTAAAAAGTTTTACAAAGTGAACATTCAGAGAATGGTTTAATATTGTAGCAAATGTGTTATAGAATTCATCTATTAATAATATAGAAATATTTTGATGAGAAATTGCTATCCATTTACTACTAATCGCGACGCTTAATAAATTATTTTATAATATACCCTGTGACTTTTGATGTAAAGGCAATTTTTTGTTTTAATTTGAAGTTTTCCAAATCCAAAATACAGACAGTGAAATCGTTTGATGCAGTTACTAAAATTGATTTTTCATGCACAAATGAGGAGACTGCTTGATTATGTTCAAAAATTATTTCATAAATAGGACGAGTGTTAAATGTCTTTGTGTCAATACTCCAAAGTAAAACGGACCCACACTGAGTAATGCAAACAAGCCCACACATAGTCATAAAAATATGAGAAATCGAATCTATAACTTTAAATAATTAAAATGACCATAAAGTGGATGTTGAAGATATATAACCTTATTATAGGTTATTAATGAGTATAATCCAAATCCCGATAAATGTTCGTTCACAGAAATAAAAATGTCAGAGTTAAGGCTCAATAAAACTTTAGAATTAATTATTTCGGTATCCCAATGTAATTTAAAATTTTTACTGCAATTTGACAAATATTTGTCCGTCAAATAATGTTTGATAAATAGATCTTTAAAATTAATTATATTGCAACTAATTTGATTATCCTTATATTACTTGTCGTTTGATCGAATAGAGGAGCATTCCTTACACATGGCAAAATATTTGTTATAAAGATCAAACCACAGACTAGATTTGAATTATGAATAAATACTTATTATTATCTAATGTTTCGTGCAACATTTTACAGCATGAGAATAAATTAACTACAGATCTAACATTTAATTTTCGTGCTATTTTTAATATTATCAATCTGTCGATCGACTCGATCAAATTTTTGCTTTCAGTTTTCTGTATTTTGTTGTTTGTCTTTTTAGAATTTATACGCTATAATTTTATTTTTGAAGATAATTAAGATACATGTACATATATTTGAATTTGGTGTAGAAATGCAAACAGAATTAAATGTTATCAAAATTATTTAATGTTTTAATATATCTTTAAGATAGGATCAGTAAAATAACTGGATTCTTCATACCTCCCCCAAATTATTAATGAATTTGAATTTTATTCCTTATTCAGGTTATATGATAAATATGAATTAGTCTTCCTTCATTTCGTAAATTGCAAAAGACAGAGAATCAATATAGATTTAAAATGTACAAAATAGAATAAATGATAAAGAGTAATCATTGTATAACCATATAAAAAGGATCCCACTGATTGCAAAATGTATTTATAAAAAAAATATCTAAAATTACATATAAGGGCATTATAATATTATTTAAAAAATAATGACTAAAATATTTTTGTTTGTATATATTTAATCGAATAACTATTTTTTTGGACTCAGATATATAGAATATTTTATCTAGAATTTGTTAATGAATTGATAAGTATAAATTTATATGCCTTAAATCGTTATGGGGTCTTAATCCCTCTTGATAATACTTTTACCATACTATATATTGCCTTGTTACTCTTAAGAAAAAGCTTATAAAATGTTAGATAAACCAGATCACAGTATATTGCAGATTAAACGATCCAATATATATCGAAGCCTCCAGTTTCTCAATTACACTAATCTCAAGGGAAACTGTAACACATACTGCCCTAGTATTTCTTTAATTATTTTATTAGTCGTTTGAATTCAATCAGACAATTCACGCAGTTAATTAGACATAGTAATATTACTTTTATTTATTTAAGGACGTTATGAATGTATCTCGCTTTAATGTTTTACTACAAGCTATTAATTATAGAAATACTCAAATATGTTTTTTTAATTATACAATAATTAAAATTAAATTATACGAAGCAATATTTAATTCAACAATATATGAAAATCGAAAAGTAAAAAAAAATGTTTTTTTTATAAATATATTGAGTTTAATACATGAGAAAATAAGCGTTAATATATATTTATCTTTCTTTAATGAATCAAGACTGTTTTTTTACAGATTCATATTCCTCAATCTACCTTTTTAAATGTGCAATTAATACAAGTTATAGATTTTTATTGTCATTTTTTTTACAATCCCATAAAGATATTATATGTATAATTGTAAAGTAAGGTAGGTATAAATATAACAACAATAAAACAACCACGATTAAATAATTATTAATTACCCATGTTTTCTTTTTTTTCATTAATTCTTGTAAGAAATTCAGTAAAAAATAAAAGTCTATCGTAGAATGAAATTTTCGGCCCATAACACGTGTAGTGGCGACTGTTTGATAACGTACGATAAAATTTATTATCCTACTAATAAAAAATATTATCAATCGATATTTATCCTAAAAATATATTTTTACCTAAATTTAATTCAGTTTTAGTTCCCTCAAGAGAAACTTTACATAAACACATTAATTTAATAAAATAAATATTTAGACAATGTTTCGTATGATCATGTAAACAAATAATTTGTGAAGGTTTAATATAGGCTTTATGGTTAAGTAACATTATATTTATGTTTTTAGCTCACATCTACCTGCTAATTGATGTAAAGTAGTGAAAAGTAAGAGCTACGCGAAATACTTCGCATCTGAAAATTGACAATTTACATCTGTTGGCAATAATTTAAAAGCAAAAAAGTAAGCAACACACACATTGACACATTGGGTCGTGTGCTCATTCCGAAATTACACAATTAAAGTGATTTAAAATAATTATTTTAATTTAATTTAACCGATTATAAATTGAATATGCAAGTTTAATATATTTCTTCGTTTTTTAAATTAATGACAATATTAATTTTGGATGAAGGGCATAACTTAAAATCAATGATAAGTACAGTTTAAATCAACAAAAACACATCGTACCATTAATACCTCGATATTATTTAAGTAATTTTTAAAGGAGAAGAAGATAGATTTGTCC
The DNA here is from genome assembly GCA_009887335.1 of Henneguya salminicola. NCBI lineage: Eukaryota > Metazoa > Cnidaria > Myxozoa > Bivalvulida > Myxobolidae > Henneguya > Henneguya salminicola. Next base: position 13,097 of record SGJC01000700.1, read on the forward strand.
TATATCTTTCTCATTGTTCATATTTTAAGATGCACAAGCAAATATTAATAAATGAATATATTCGGGAATTCAAAGTTACTTTGGAGTGATATTTACTTAATACTCATTTAATTAGGTCGTCTTATAATATTGAATATATTTTTCGACAACATATAAATTAATTATATTTTTAATATGAGGTATTTCGACTTTTTACAATCTCAACGATTCTAAAATGAATTCGCTTCATTCCAACTATCTTCATAAGGTATTTAGGTGAAATTTCAAAAAATTCTTTATTTTCTCAGGCTCAATTTTATTAAAGTATTTATAATCGGTACGTGACTTTTTGGCGCTGGACGTTTTGACGAAGGAAATTTTAACATACTCTCGCTCAACCATGCGTGATCCTTACATCTATAAAAGTACAGAAGTGACCTCGACTAAATCATAAATTAAGTAGAGTTAGATTAATTTGATATTACATAAGAATAAACTTTGTTTGTT
>SGJC01000701.1:0-12145 GCA_009887335.1 Henneguya salminicola
TTGAACACAATACTAGAAGCCATTGTACAAACGCAAGCGCAGTAAAATTTAGTCTCTTTTAGTCTCTAGTCTCTTTTAGTCTCTCCATGTACTATATCGGGTGAAGCTCGCTCCTCACCCGAAAGGAGGTAGCTGAACACTTGTGAATTTAGTCATAATGATAATCACAGAGCCAATTTAATAAATCGGTTCCAAATATTTTTATGTATTTGGATTCAATTTTTACAAGATGATTTTATATTTTATCTTTATTTATAATTGTGTGAAAATTATAACTCAATTCTATTGATTATGTATTCTAAAATAATTTTATTTATCTGAATTTAGATGAAATATTAAATTAGCAAATAAAAATTATATTTCGCTTTTATATCAATGATGTCGGTATATTTTACACGCGCACGCTCAAAAATATATACTGAAATTTGCAGTCTTCTATTCTTTAAAATTTTGCATTCAAAATAAGATTATTTTAATGGTCAGCGTGCAAAGTTCTTTAACAACGAGATAGAATAGTAGGTTAAGTGTTAAAACATCAAAAGCCATTTTAGTCCTTTAACTCGTTAACGTTCGGATTAATGGCAAAGCTAAAATAAAAGGGCTAGAAAATCTATTATATCACCGAATACCCGGCTTAAGTCATTGAACATATGCTTTTTACACGTATTAACTGGTAAAAACTTACATATAATAATTGAAATTCTCTACAATTAAAAATAATTAATATTTCTAAAACAATAATCATCATTTTTCCTATCCATCATAAGCATAAAATATTTTCAATAATTTTCTTTAGCGAACTCATGGTATTCCTAAAACCAGTATCCAACATCCATATATGCACAACTGACAAAGCATATTCGTAAAAGTCGCACCAACTTAACCTCATACCTAATCTTATCTATATAGTAACAACGTAAAGCGTTGATATTTTCTTGTTGTCAACGATGTTAATTTACATTGTGTTTTCAAAAGATGATTTTTCATGTTTTAATTATTTTTTTTATAATTGACTTATTGAATATTTAGTGTCGAGAAGAATGCAAAGAATATTGCAATGAGGATTTTTGGACTTCTACTTCAGCAAGATCAACAAAAAAATTTATTTTAGGCTCATCTTTGCTGTGAACATCCAAACAATAATCTATATAAATTTTTTGGCACCCTTACCCTTAAATTGAATGATGAAATGTTTTATAATTTTTGTAAATAATAAGATCGTTTCCAATCGATAATGAACAAGTAGTACTCAGAGGATCGCAGTTAAAAAATACGCATTGGGTAGTTGGTATTGCGGTATACACTGGCCACCAAACTAAAATAATGCTAGTATATTTGAAATTTATTATTAGAATTCCTCAAAAATTGTAATGAAACGGTCATCTATAGATCGGGCAAGTAATTGGTTGGTTGTTTTTTTGATGGCAATACTTTTTATTGCCACTGTTTTTTGTGCAATTTCCAGTGAAATATATCGACGAAAATATATAATAAATCATTGGTATTTGTTGAAAGATGAATTAAATTTTCAAACGTTCATATTTTCGTGTATGACATTTTTTATCGCTTTCCATAACATAATTCCTATTAGTATGCTGGCTACGTTGGAAGTAATTTATTATATATTATTGCAGATTGTCGGTGCTTTTCAATCCTACATGATAAGCCATGTATTTATATTTTTTTTATGAAAAAAAGGATTCTTTTATGCACAGTAATATGTCAGGTACTAATGCTATTGTTAATACCTCCTCGGTTATGGAAGAACTAGGCCATGTATTTTATTATTGCTGAATATCTAATTAGGTTAACTATATCTTTACAGACAAAACTGGAACTCTAACATGCAATGAAATGAGGTTGCGTCAAATTTCAATCGGAGAACATTCCTTTAAAATAAAAGCAGATAGCTCTTGGGAAGATTTGAGTAATACTTTTGAAAAAAATGACGCGCATGCGTTTGGTATGTTTATGATTAATCTCCTTCTGTGTCATGGTGTTATACCAGAATATGGAAAAGCAGAAAATGATGTTGCGTACCAATCATCTTCTCCTGATGAAACAGCTATTGTTACAGCCCTGGCTCAACTTGAATATAAATTTATTGAAAGAATCCAAGGTGGAGCAATCGTTGAAATTAATGGAGTTCGCCAGTCTTGGAAAATATTGACTGTTCTTGACTTTACTAGTGAACGAAAACGTATGTCTTTAATAGCTCAATCTCCGGATGATGAATTTTATGTATTCACTAAAGGAGCAGATAGTGTAATTTCTGAAAGGTTATCTATAAAAAATGATATAATATTTGAAGCAACGTTAGGTTATTTGGATTCATTTGCACGATGCGGTTTGCGTACACTTTGTATGGCTTATAAGCAATTGTCAAAACTTGAGTATGAGAAAATTGTATCAGATCTTAATAAAGCCTATTCTGAAATAGAGCAAAGAGAACAATACATGGAAGTAGTGGCTGATCAAGTGGAAAGAAATCTTATTTTACTGGGTGCCACGGGGATAGAGGATAAATTGCAATCGCATGTCCCTGAAACGATAGCCAGTTTGAAAAAAGCCAACATCAAAATATGGATGCTTACAGGGGACAAATTAGAAACTGCTATTAATATTGGTTACTCATGTAGTCTTCTATCCCGAGATATGGACATTAGGGTACTTTCATGTGATTCTTTGGAGGATTGTAAAAATAAACTCGAGACAATAAAAAAAAAAAAAAATATTCAACCTGTTCTGAATAAAAAATTACGAGTAAATCCAAATAATCGTCTTAATATGGCCCTAGTGGTAACAGGGCAAGATTTAAATTTTGCAGTTGACCCTACATGCCGTGAATTATTTCTGGATATTGCAATATTTTGCGAAAGTATTATTTGTTGTCGTTTTTCTCCAATACAAAAAAAAATGGCTTTGATGTTAATTAAAGAATCAGTTGAGGATACAACAACGCTTGCCATTGGCGATGGTGCCAATGATTGCCCAATGATCAAGGCAGCTGATGTAGGGGTTGGTATTATTGGTAAAGAAGGAATGCAAGCTGCTAATAATGCTGATTTTACAATCGGCGAATTCAGTCATCTAACCCGTTTATTATTTGTACATGGAGCAGAATCACATCGCCGCACCTGTAATACAATACATTTTTGTTATTATAAAAATATGGTTTTTAATACGATATCTTTTTATTATAATTATATGAATTTATTTACTTCAACGGTACTGTTTAGCAAATTTCATATGGCACTTTTTAATACTTTTTATTCATCGCTCCCGCCATTTTGTTTTGGAATTTTTGATCAATCATGTTCGTTGGAAGCTCAATGTAATGTACCATATTTATATGAGAGTACAAGAAAAAGTTCACTTTTTAGCTTTAGAAGATTTTTTATTTGGTTTCTGAATGGAATTTTGCATTCTTGTATTCTTTTCTTTTCTTGTTATGCCTTATGTAGCAAGGGTGTTATTAGTCTTGATGGAACACCGATAAGCACTGCTTTATTTGGAAATATACTCTTCCTTCATGTTTTAATAGTTATCACCGCTAAAGCTTGTTTAGGGATGCGATACTGGTGTTGGTTGAGTTATATTGGTATTTCTGTTGGTCCAATTACTTTTCTTTTCTTATTAACTATTGCTTCTCGACGACTTCCGACGAAAATTTGGTATGAACCGGAATTCTTAGATTGTGATATACTTATGTATCAATCTCCATTATTTTGGTTAAGTTTTGGAATTCCTGTACTTGTTTTACTTCCGGATTTTATATTTCATTCGTTTTTATTATTTTTATAATTTAAGTATAAGGAATACTTGGTTCCTACCATCTAGTTTGTTTGTGACTGAGATGGAAAGACAAGAACAAGTAAATAATAAAAATTTATAAATATCAGATTAATTGGAAATTACCCGATTCTATTAAATCCATTCAATCCAAAATAGATCGTTCTTTAGAAATCAAAAATATCCGAACCAAACGATACTGTATTTTAATAAAAGCTATTATTTTTAGTTGGATTTGCCTTTTCTGTAGCTGAACATATTAAAATAAAGGTATGATATGAATGAAAAACACAAAGAAAACGATAGGTTGGAAGGCGTCGAAAAATTCACTCGGTTAAATCTATTGTAATAAAATAATTACAAAATTAATTTTATATTTAATTAGAATTTTTAAAAATAATGTTTATCAAAAAAATTTATAATCTTCGACGGAAATATTATTATTACAAGAATAAAAGGCGGGAACTAACAACCAAAATGTATCTTATCCTAGAATTTCTCGTCACTAATCGGTCATACTCGGAAGACACTATAAGTAGCTTTGGTTCTCCTAGAAATCAGCACCTATCTTAAAATAGGATACTACTGCATAAAAAGGGCAGTATATCACCCATAGTTTGAGATAAGTCACAGTCTCTCTCTTTCGCGGAACTTATAACAAAGAGTGCTGATAACTGTGATAGAATCCAATAAGATATTGCTACTAATAACTCGTCAAAAATTAAGCAATAAATAAAATAAAAAGATAATCGAGAAGGTGAACGATGTTTTGAATTTAATTTAATCATTCTTTGATAACATTTTGTTCATAAATATTCGGAATATTTCATAAAATTTTGATGGTTAAAGCCGTTGAATTTTTTCGCGCCCTATTTTTGATTTTGGGTCTTAAAACTTAATTTAGTATTTCCAAAAAATTTAGATTGGGAACCGCATATTGTGGGGTTACATATGTGGTTGTCTTATTAGGATTATTTTATACAGAATGAAAAAATTTATTGTTGCTAAAATATTTTATCAATATAAATAATCATATCCATCCTTGATTGACGCTCCTCTTTTTATGTAAAAAAATGACCTAAAATTTCGTATAACTCAACTACACTGTTGTATGTCTTTACTTTGTTCAGTTTAATGTGGTTTTGTTAGACTGAATCTGTCCAACTTGTCCATCACATAAAAAAATGGTGCGTATATAAAATAGATCCAGTTTAGTTAATTAAACCAAAAATTTTAATAATCCACCCTCCCCACCCTAGAGCCAATACCATACTGGTACAACGTCTTAAGAGAGAAGAAACTGGATTTAAGTTGGGTGATAAAATTTTTATATTACATTTGATATTAACAGTGGTGTCTACCTAGTACTGACATGAAACAGGATGGAGCACCCTGACGCCCCTCTTCAAGCAGACCAATAAAACTTTACGCATCCAATCCAAGATAAAGAAAATATATATTTTATAATAAATATAGAATATTCCGCGAAAGAATTTTCAAAACTATCCAAAGTATTTTTATTGCCAAATTAAAAAAAAACAATATATTATAGTCATATTTTCTTAAAATTAAATATCTCGTTTTTTTACACACTTACCAACCGACGTATAAACTAGAGGATATTATGATATTTTCTAGATTTTTGCTAAAAAATTATAGAAATTGAAGTGTTTTATTAATTTTATATCCAACAAAAGTTCAAGGCCAAATTATAATAAAATAAGGTTGTATTTTGGAATCAAATGTTCAGAAAAATTATCTGATGTATTTAATACGATGTGCAATATAAAATATTGTATTTTAGACGAATAAAATTTGATGTCAATACAAAACTTATATGAAAGAGAAATTTTAATGTGCAAACATAAAAATATTACAGGCGTCTAATTATCTTCGACGGAATGGGCAAGGCATTAACAATTAGGTGAGGATTTTCCTAAAAAAACGAAAAATCGAATCTATTTCATTTTGGGATATTGTTTCTTGATAAATCTTACAGGTCTTTTTTAAGAAAAGCTTCAAGGTATCTTAGGTTGTATTATTTCAAACATGCAGATGGGTAAAATTGGCAAAACATAAGCAATATTGTGGAATTGTTATCCATTAAATCTGAATCTGACTTCCTGTCTCGATGGAGGCTTACCACGCGGAGATAAGCACTAACCGTAACCTTCTATGTATTTCTTTTGGTTCTGCTCATTGGTAGCTAAATCTATGCAACCTGGACTGATTCATTGTGTTTTAGAAAGACCACCTCCTATCGGGGTCTAAGATCTTGAAAATACATTTAGTGGCTCAAAACTCTATTTTAGAGTTAATATCAACTTTTATTGTTTATTTTTTTTTGGTTTAAAAATCCCTTTAAAATTACACACGGAAGAAATGTTCTCGTTTTTATGCGCAATAATATTATACGGCATTATAACGGTTTCGTTGGATCAGGTTTAATATGAAGTCATTTTTTTTTTAATTTTAAATTAACTTCCATGAACTAATGCCATTGGGGTACGGTGTCCCTAGAAAGAAGAGGTTGGGCGTGGCGTTTAGTTGGTGAGATCCCCAAACTATTGCTGAATCTTTGCAGGGGTGCCTACCTGGCGTCTGCATCTGAGCAAAATGGGGGACTATAAAATCCCTCTCGAAGGAGATTAGTCAAGTTTTACTCATCCAGTCTGAGTACAAAAAAAAATTAAAATGAACTTATCCATTAATATAGACGCCCATTGTTAATAAAATATACGGTTAATTTAAAAATAAATATTGGAAGGCCTTATATTTGAGAAATTATTGAAACAAAGATTCTGCATTTCCTGAACAGTTTTTTTTTTATTGCTTTCTTTTGTTTTGGCTAGAATATATTGAAGATACCGACCATAAAGTAGCGATTATGTATCCCATTCAAATTTTTGTTGTTCTTTGATGAATTCTTGAATTATATGCCATAATGAAGCGTGTGATTGGCCGATTAATGTATTCCGCCTATTATGCCATGACACAACTACATTTTAAGTTTTAGAATAATCAAGTATCATCAATTCCTGAATTAGCAAGATTATTCGGGTGGAATCGGAGGATATCTGCTTTCAATACTCTGATTGCCAATTGGAAGAATTTTCCCGTCGATACAGGTTTTGTCAATGTAATTTAGTAAGGAAGGGAAATGGTGAGGGGATGTAGCACTTATTTTCGTTAAAGGTCCCGGAGTCTCGGGTTAGCAAAAATTCTCGAGCCAGGAATTCTCTTACTTTAAGATTGATCAAATGATCCTTTGAAAAATCGCTGCGAGACATTTTTTGTACTTTTTTCAATATAATCTGGTAGAAGGGGAAAATGCATATTTTTTCACACATAATAGTTATTCAAATCAACCTACATTTATGATGGCAAACTCAAAATCAGGGATTATTTTTGGACAATATAAATTAATGCTGTTTCGACAATAAATTCTACTTGAGGGGGGAAAACGACATCGTATATTTCTTAAGTTTTTTCAGTAAATAAAATTTACACACGAGAAATTGTAATATAATTATCACCATCAATATTTCCGTGATGGGAATATAATTGAGTATAAAATACGGGTATCGTCTTGCAGGTTAGGCTCATCCTCAAAAATATCGACGAATTCAAGTGCCTAAGATTTCAAATTTTGTGAAAATATTAAAGCTCCGATATTTCACGTCGGGATTTGTTTTAATAGAAACTGCTTTCTATTATCCGCCTCTTTTAATTCGTATCGAATGACAATATTTTGAATGGTTTCGGGTTCCCGAGCCAGTAATCATTTTTGTTTTCTTGTAATTATCTTTTTAAGCCTCTGCTTTGATAGACAATATGGAGCAGATGTTATTGGTTTTGTTGGCATACCTGATGAATTATATGAGAAGGTGTATTATGGATTGAAATAGATAATATTTTTAATTGTGGGACTCCATGATTGAGCTCATTCTTTATAAGGCTATAGCGCATGATACTGTTCGATTACTATGAAAATAGTATTCGAATTATTAGGCAAAATTGTAATAATTCTAGGTTTTCAAATTTTATATTTATTTTCAACGCCTTTTTTTTATCGTGGGTAATTTTGCCTTTTATGTATGAATATCGACCTACTTGCAGTTTATCTTTATTTCTTTTTGTTTTAAGGATCGAAGGAATATTATTTTAAAATTTATAAAATGATAAATTATTATTTAAAAAATAAGAACGATCATGTGACAAATATTAATAATTATAAAAAGAAGTAACATAAAAAAAGGAAATAAAATTCAGGGTGAATGATACAATAGTCTCCCACCCACCTCCATTTTATATGAACATGCGCACATTATAAGTATTTTCTTTCTTATAATATTTCTATTTCCTAAAACATAATCATATTCTCAACATGTTTATTTATAACGTTATTCTCATCTATTTTTAGAAAATTTGGCTTAGTTCTTGGCGTGTTGGAAACGTCGGATGGTTTGCGCAAGCCCATAAAAATGTTGAGTGGGAGGAGGTCATATTCTACCTTTGATCCAAAAATTATGTCCTAAAATGATTATAAAATCTTATTAAAAAATAATGAATTATTTCCAAATTAAGATTTCAATTAAATGGCATTCGATAAAACTTGAATTACCGAAACATGAATTTCATAAAAATCAATTAGATTTTGGTTTAAAAAAATAAAATTTCGAAATTATTTTTTACATCTAAATGTATATTTGAATAATAAATATTTTACTAAATTGCATATATTTTCGGAGCTTATACCGCCAACCCTAAATTAATCTTGTCGTTATTTTTATATTTACTAAAATAAAAGCCTATCAAAAATGTATCATTTAAATAGCGAAACTGATAATGCAAATATAAATATCATCGATATCATAAAGGATTTGCAATTTATGTCGTCTTATGAGGATAAAATTCATATCTATGATTATATAAAATCTTTGCTCAATTTTAATATATTAGATGCTTTATTGGAAATTTCTGAGCATAAAATAATTGACAGAATTTTATTTTTCTTGAATTCTGAGACGCTTGTAAACATGAAAGGTATAAGTCAAAAATGGAACAATTACATGACAAACTCTGAAGTATGGCGCATTAAATTATTATATATTATACGAAATGAGAAATATTTTAATCCCTATTCGACATTAAGGTAGAATATATATTTCTATAAATAGTGCAGCACAGAATTTGAATGAGATTTTAATCTTAAAAATGTCAATTCCTCGCTGCATTAAAATATGCCATCAAATTATTCGAGAATCTAAACAGTGTAAGGCAGAAACAATAAAGAAATTACTTGTTCGACAAAATTTGGATAAAGAATTTAAAACTAAATATACCATAATCAGTGATATGCTAGTCCAAAACAATCATTTATATCTTTCTAATTGTAATAGTGAAATAATTGTACAGTACGCACGCTCAAATTAGGAATATAATTTAAATCAATCTGTTGTTTGCAATTTTTATAAATACAATGGAATACTAATCACAATTTCAATATATGATGATTATATTTTACTGTGCTCAACTAATTCTCACGTCTTGTAGCATAATTTCGGTTTGAATTTTTAGTATATATCAAATACCTGAATGTACATATATTTATGATACATTTGTAAATATTAAAAATGAGATTGAATTTGTTGAATCATACAAAAATCTACATCTTTTTTATTTTGAGGTTTTACTCATTTAATATTGATAATAGAATGGAGATATCCGTTGCTGGAGATTAGAAAACAATAGCTTAGAAATTTGTTGGCAGTTTAAAAGATTATATTGCACGAAGGAATGTATTGTTTTTGATACAAAATATTTATGTTGCTCTTATCACTCTGAAAAAATATGTATATTGGTAATAATTTAAAAAAAATTTCCTCATATTTAAATACTAAAATTAATCTAAGATACCATAAAATTTTTATATTTTTTTTGACAACGGCCGAGTGTGTAAAATCTTAACGGTCTCTTTTGAGATCAAATTAACATTTTATCCGAATTTGTATCACACAATCATTTGCTAGACTCAACTGTCAAGAAAAACGATAAAAGGAGGATTATTACACTTGAAGTCTCATTCTCTTATCATTTAACTAAAGGGGCGCATACATTGCCTTTACGCATTAGTTGGCTGATAATTTAATATCAGAAGGTTATTTACATAATAAAATTGCATGCAAAAATATTTATTCAGCCAATATTGGAGTTTAATTTTTGGAACAACATTTTATTAAATTATAAATAAAACCCGTTAAAGATTCAAATTTCTTAAATTTTACGATTCCTCAAGCTTTTTGTTAAGGAAATGGAAGAAAAACAGCTCATTGCTTTGATTCAAGAGAATTTAATTCTTATCCAGTTAGTAGTGACCTACTTTCAGGTAAACACCACTGCTAAAACTATCAGTGCAGAGTCGGAATCTTACATGCTAAACCTATTCCATTTAGGGAAGCCATATCTAAATATTTTAACACGCTAGGCAATTTAAAAAAAATCTTGCTCGATTCAGCTTTTTAGAAATTGGATCTTCTTGATCTGAATAGTCCTACAATTCTTAGCAAAAACCATTAATAAAAACGACAACATACGACTACAAATACAACCAAATTGTTGATAATTTTTCAACTTACTTACAATACTAAATATCAACCCATATGGTTTAAAAAAAACAATAGTCGGGGAGATAAAGAAAAATCGCAATTCCGAATTATCTTTATCAAATGTATCGTGATATTTTGTAGTCACAATTATTTAATGGTTGCATTAAATTTCGTGCTCTTTTGTTGTTTTATTAAAAAATAAACGAATAATTATATTAAAGCATAGGATGGAAAAATGTTGTTATATTATTGGTAAATGACTAGGAACTTTAGATAAAAGGCGATTCTTTGGACACCATATTTTTGAGGCACTTCAAAACCGAAAGTCATTGCAATAAAATATTCGTTGTATTATACTATAATAATACGATTAATTTATTTCTTACACCATTTTAAACTATTTTTGTCAGTGCATAAAATTAAATATTTTTTCTAATTTATTTGTTTTAAAATATGGGTCGCTAAAATTAGGAAGCTAGGAACAGCAGCCATTGTTGTCTCCGTTCCGATAACCACCGAAAACAAATAGATTTAAATTTAGTTGTAATTTATGCCTATTTCGAAAATCTTAATTTTGAGATATAATTTGTAGAATCTTGAAAGTAAATACATTTCAAAGACAATTTCTCTTGATATAATTGGCGATGTAACTTGCCTTAAATATAAATATCCTCTGTTAATTGCGGGCTGTAAAAAAGGGGCTGTTAAGTATATATTTTTCTATTATAAGTAGCATTTATGACATAGAATTGGAGCAAAATCTGTATTTCTTTAAAGTAGCATATTTTAGTATTAGGTTTTTAATTTAATTTGAATTGAGGTCTATAGATTTTAACGATGAGTTTATTGCGATTATGGGATGCTCTTTGAATACGTTAGTTCCATTTTTTCAGAACGAAATTATTTTTGGTTCCAATAAAAATCACTTTCTTAAACTAACAGTAATTATTTTTATTTAAGATATAGGCATTAAAAACTTCTGACATACACGATTTTTGCCTGTTTGAAAATAAGATTCTTCGCATCACCATATTGGGAAAAGTGGAAATATCAAATTTAGAATAATTTTATAAAACTAATATTTCTTCTATTTTTTTTTAAACCATCATTAAATGTTTTAATTTGGATCAAATGTACAATAGAACCCCACTACATTTGTTATGAACACGCGCAAATCATTATATGTATCCAACGCTTCTAGAACTAAACCAAATTTTATAAAAATAGATGCAAGTAATCTTGTACATAAACACATTATAAATGAGATTATATTTTCCGAAATTAAAATTTATGAGAAAGAAATTACTAATATATTATGCGCATGCCCGTATAAAATGGAGGAGGGTGGGTTCTATTGTATCCTTTGCGATATTTTTATTATTCTTTATGTGGGCAATTATAGTTACTATTTTATTTTCCAGACAACTGCGAAACCATATTTTGATTGAAACCTTAAGACGATATTTTTTATAATTAAAAAATATTCTGCGAAAAGTTTCATCAATTAGTCAGCAGTATTTTTTCTTGCAATTAAAATATTTGGCAGGTATTTTAACTCTAAGATTAAATCCTCAGAATAATGCCATTACGCATGCTTAGCTTATTTTAACGTCTCGCACTCGAAGATAAAAAAACTGGCCATTTTATGGCTAAACTATAGATGAAGGGATCTTTTCGTAAATCTTCGGGTTTAATGGAGTTTAGAGTCGCAAATTTTAATATTCAAAATATAGATGATATATCGA
>SGJC01000702.1:0-12141 GCA_009887335.1 Henneguya salminicola
GGCGGCTCTAAATATGTTTCGAATTTGAGAGTTTTTCATGTGAATTCTGCATTTCTATAAATATATATTTCCTCAGAAAAGGCATGCACACCAGCTATATGTTTGCAATTCCACGAACAAATTACTTTGCGTCCAAAAACCAGTCTTTATGGATATGTGTTAAGAAAAATTTTGAATATTTATATTTCAGCTTCTTTATAGGATGCTTTAATGGGGTCAGCGGGAAAAGTCATAATTTCCTTTAATATTTTGGATTTTAGTTGCTAATATTAATTCTTAGTAGATTTCTAAATAAATCTTTATTATGCTCAAGGTCACATAATATGGATGAAATTTTCAAAAATCCCTTTGCTTTACTCAGTCGATATAATTTTTCGGTAAAGTTTTTGCATGATAAAAAAATGAATTTAAATGTATTTTGCAAATTTGACTTTGCAAATATTAGTTTTGCTTTAATGCTAGGGAAATTGTTAAAAGGACAACACACATTTAGATCGAATTTCCAATCATCCTTTATTCAAGAATTATAAATAATCTAACTTTTGTAATTAATATATTGAACTATTAACATTTTCATCAGCAATCTATTTTTTTTCTCACAATTTAACGAAGAATTTTATGATTTTTTGATAACAAAATATAATAACTGTCTTATAAATTTGATGAAGAAAAATGGCAGATAGCCACAGCGCCTGCGCGCATCAACTTTTGACTATTCGACGAAATTAGAACGCAGTTGTTGCTATTTAGTTGTATTATGAATGTAAAACATTATTTCAGATATTTTTTTATTGATACAATACGGCACCTAAGACTATTACATGTGCCGAACATCCCTCCTTGATTTAAATTTATTGCACAAAAAATTGTGTATTTTAATTTGATTATTTAAATCACATTGATTTAGAGTTAAAAATTTCTCCAATATGAAAGAATATCTCATTACCTTCCCTATGACAAGACTACATCCAATAAGATGCAGCTAAAAATAAAAATTATTGCCAAAATGAATGCGCATTAAAATTAAATACTAATTTTTTTTACCAACTTTTATACTCAAAAAATACCCCTTTGGAATACGATTTTTTTTTATTTATAAATTAAAACAAGATTTTGTTCATTCCGAATTTGTTTCGATTAAAAATAGACTCGGCAATCAGCGTGGGGTCGAAATTATACTGCCATTCGTAAATTAAAAATTTTAATTCGTATCATTCTATTATTTTATTAACTTATTACGAATTAAATTAATGTGGGTTTAATTGTATTTAGATTATAGTTTTATTTAGAACATTTCAAATGTCCTCGGTTAACAGCAATACATTCTTTTAGGCTTTTCCATAATCAAGACCCGTCTTTATAATTTTCTTATGGCAACGATTTAAGTGAAGCTTTTTTTGTAGAAAGCAAACGGTTGTTTTCTAGCTGGTAACAGCATTTACGTTTCTTTTCCCAAAAACAATGGAACCGAAATTTAAAAACCCAGCTTTATAGTAGTTACGATGCCCTCTACTGAGGATCCGGAGCTTCCAGAACACTAAAATTTCTCACCTTTCATATAAATTGTGCACCAAGACATTAATCACGATCATAAATCACTTATAATTTTCGCCTTAAATCTCAATATATCATAGTAATTGAGTCAAAATAATTAGGCCTTTTTAAAAAATGAATAGGCCCATCAGATATATTATGCTTATGGATCTTTCTCGTTAAAATTCGGTAACAACCCATTTTAAGGGTATTCAGGTGACAAATAATCAGTGTTATTTTCCAGTGATTCCCAAAAATAGGGCGTCATATATTTTTTTCACTTAAGACTAAATCCTATTTGGGAGAACTTTTGAATTTAAATGCCTACCAAATAAATAATATTTTTGTTTTGAGCAATTTACTTAAAAAATAAAAGTACGTGAATATTTATATTTACACGTTATAACAATTAAGCTTGTATCATAAAATATTTTAATGTCCTTTATATTTTTAATAATGAAAATTCTATTTGTAGGCTGGAGTTTGGTCATTCCTTGTCGAAATCAACGAAATAATCCGCATAGTTCAGCGCGAGTTACTCGAAACAATGAAACAACTAAGGAAACTCAATAATTTATTTTACTGCTTAATTGAACCAACAATTTTAACCCATAAATGCAAATATTTCCACATAACCACCTTTTTTAGTTCGCTCAAGTTATTCATTTCAGGGGTCCATCAACTTATGTTTGGAGATTTATGGAGTTCTTTAAATGATAAATTGAATTTTTGTTTGAACACAAAATATGCCAAAAACGAATTTGTATTGACGACAACATTTATTTAATAAAATATTTTCGAAGACCCCCATATTTTTGGTTTTATCGAAATATTAACCTATAAACCTCCTTATTTTCGTTAAGCAATTTCAAAGAGTTTCTATATTAAAGCTACAACCAAAAAAACGAATTCTTATAAAATATTAACATATAAGAGAGTGAATTCCTCATTTTTATCGAACACACTTATTTATTTCCATAGAAATGGCTTGGAAGTTACATACCATTTTACTTATCGTGTTTTCTACTAACTTAAACATTAGAAATGACCAAGTTATAATAATTCATTGAATTGTTAGCATATAATTGCCATTGTATTAAAAGTAATTTTTTTTAAAGTTTGTAATTTATTCAAATTTAATTTATTATTATTTCAGTATAAAATTTAAAAATTGGTTCGAAATATTTTTTTTTTGCTTTCATATGCACGTCATTTATTTTACTTGACGGAATGAGTAAAAGTTTACTTGCCTTTTTCAATACTAGTTTCATGGCCTTCAAATTAGCGCAGGCCACCTGCTAGATAGATACGACTGCTTATAATTATACTGGTAGTTTGATGGTTTCACCTAACATGTTCCTTCTAAGAAGGCATGTCTCAAAAGCATTTTCTCTTTTGCTAATTAACAAATGATATTTTCCATACTGCTCTTGGCAGTTTTTTATGGGATCCGAATGGCTTTCGAGTACTCAGAAAATTATATTTTACAGCTAACGCCCCCACGACTATTATCAATAAATCATAGATTGTTGAGTTACCATTTTCTCACTGTTTTCAAAAATTACCTGCAGCTCCTTGTACATATGTTTATGCGTATGTAATATCAAGGTTTTTTACTTTTAAATAAATCCGATCCTTGGTTTCATAGGTCGTATATAGTTTTACCTAATCTTCATGCAATCTCTTCTTTTTTCTAATATGGTATTGAAATACATCATGTACTCTTAATTTTCCCTCTTATCTAAATTGAAATATCACGTTTAGTGTTTTGGAGTTAGTGGGGACGTCGATTTGCTAAAAAAATGCATAATAATAAGCAAGCATACAAATATATTTACTTTTAGCATTTGATGAATTTAAATAAAAACATCAGAATTTATTTTTAGGCATTCTTAACATTTTTTTTTTAAATTCTTGTTAGCGTGAAACGTACGAAAAATTTCAAATATTCCAATCTGCAAAATATTTGCATCATTATTCTTAGTTAAAAGAATACACGTTCCTTCTAAAAAAAGATATTAAAATTGTTATAACTAAACGCTAAATTGAAAAAAATCAATAATTTGAGTATGAATTTTCTTCAATTATTATCGCTCAAATATTTTTTTTTTATTTAGGGACGATATTTAATGTACGTTTATAGGTTTTCATATATTTCCTATTTTCAATCCATTCTCTTTGATTTAATCTTATAATTATCCAGATACCGTTTGAATAGTTTTCAGATTCATATCATAGAGGATGTGATTGTATAAGACTGATTTATACCACTCTTATGTATCAAAATCATTGCCTTCCCTCTTGAGAAATTGTAAAAATTTTCTCCTGTCCTCGATTTGTCTTATTTTTTAAAGTTCCTTTTATTTTTATTGTCGCTTTCAAACGATTTTAAACTATTTTTTCTTTTGTCAAATGTACACGTTTGAAAGTTAAAAAAAATCGCGTTTTTTTATCCATAAATAATTATTTATCTGTCACAGTATATTTGTAGACTGTATTCAACAAATTATGATCGCACAATACAATCTTTGCGATGCGTACTAGCGGGCATGTTTTCTTACCCAAAAACATATGAAAGTAAAAAATTTTGTAATTGTTAACAGATGCCATAATATACACCACAACACAAGGAAGGGAATTTCATCATCCAAATTATCGCCATTGTCAAAAATATAAAAAAATTCACGATCAAATGTTGGCAAATGTCACATTTGATAAAGAACAATCCAACCACAGTGAAACATTAGCCAAAAAATTGAACATCGATCGTCGTTTATTACCGCCGATTTCTAGTATATGGGAAGAGATTAGTGCTTTAAAAGCCCATTTTCGTAATGTTCCAAAGATATATGAAACTAATATGGATTTGATCGAAGAATATGCTGTATCTTATTTTGACTATCGATACTTACCAAAGTAATTGAAGATTCCTATTAATTCTAGCCAGGAATGTATCAGTTATGCGTGCGGCTTGTTGTTAAATAAAATTTTGGAAAATATAAAATTAACATCCCAGCCTTCTAGGTAGCAAAACAACCCAATAACCGTAGTCCTATTTTATTTCTAAATTCTGCCCATGATACCACTATTTTATGCCTGTTAAAAGCGTTTAATCATCGTGTTACTAATTGGCCAATATTTTCCAGTTATGTATCGATCGAGATATTAGTTGATGACCAAAATGCCCAATATATCAAAATAATATATAACGGAGAGGTTTTATTTTGTAACCTAATATTTAGTGCTTTCAATTTGATGATTGTACATGTTATATTCCATTGGACGAGTATAGTTATTATTTGAATCATTTTTAGTTTTTACAAGAAAATAAAACCTGTTGCTGTCGTCGAAAAATCGTTCGAAGAATTATGCCACAGCCATTAATTAATTTAACCATTTAATTTTAATATAGTTTTAAAGTAGAAAATTTTTTTGTCTTGCAAAAAATATTTAAATTCTATTTTCTGTCTTAATCGTTTTAGCGAGGAAAAGCGATCGCGCGCTCCTTCCTTTTCAATTTATAAAGTAGTATTTTTTTGGCAGAAAAAAATATGCATGTATTAAACCTCTCTGATGTGTTATAAGAGTTTGTATCTAATTATCTGCATAACTACTCTCTCGAAAATATCTACAGAAGAGATCTACCTAAACACTCCTCATTAAGTATGTTTTGTCTGAGGCATTTTAAGAAAACAATAGGTTGCCTTCCCGACATTTGTAACACACATAATTATTAATATTATATGATGCGTTTTTCAAAATACGTGTAAAACTTTATTCTGCGTTTTTGATCCATATAAAGAGAATTGTTCAACACCTAAGCGGTTTAACAGGATATGTTTAACCCGCTCCAAGAATCCACCTAGCAAGAACTCAACAGTCCCCCTTTTTGGTAGAAGTGAGATAAACAACAATTGCAGAGTTCAACTCTTAGGATGCGATCTTCCTTATTAATGCTTCCTATTTTTACCTTTTATTAAGCTAGGCCAAATGCAATATACGGGTCTCGAATATTTCCGTATACTTTTAAAATCTTTATCATCATTTATTTTAATTCACAAATTCTTATATTAACGATTTAACACTCCATCAAGTTAAAGATCGTTTTTGTAGGCCAATTTTACAAATTCTATACTCTTGCATTGGGGCTTATTTTATGGTTTTACCCCAGTACTAAAACCATTTATTTTGTCGCAAAATCAATTTATTTTTTTAACGTGTACAAAGTGTAGAGATAAATTTATGTTTTAAAAATTTAATTTATAATAAATTAAGTTGATTTAATTGAAATGGGATCGTTTGTGAATTACTTAGCTCCATAAATAGATTTTTTTGGCCACCCTTCCGCCAGTAAAGCGCTAATTAATTTACGAATGGTCCCAATAAAGTTCATTTATAACGTTATCTGAATTTATATCAGAGAGATTTTATATTAAAATCTATACCTTCAGTACAAGATTTGTGTAACGTCTCCCGTTCTAAATTTAATGTAAAAATATGCCTCTCGCGCACACTCGAATTAATTTATCGAATATTTTCCTGTATTTTAATGCTCATGCAAATAATCAGCTATTTTCATCACCGCCTTGAAATGAATATTGTATATCCTATTAAAATTGGAGTAACCGCCGGCGAAAAATTCAAGTAGCGTAGGTTTTAGGATGGATAAATACATCTCAATAAAAACTGAACTTAGATTTGCTTTCAAATGTCACGAGTTATTCGGTTAAGGTAGCAATAAATGTTACGTATAGGTTTCAATTTGCAGCATTGGCTCAAATAATTATTAATACACTTTCGGATTCTTCCCTCTGATCAGCTAATCCAACATGAAATAATTCCGTAGATAAGCCTAAATTAGTTTATATCTGAATTTACCAACTGCCAAGATATCAAAGGCAGGGGATCGTACCCCTTAGATATTTCACCCTCTCCTTTCTTGGCACATTTTATTACTTGATCATTAATTTTTAGTGTAAAAACGAGCTCAACTTTTTCCTTGTTCCCTTACAATGCTGAACATTAATAAGAGTAAATTCGGCCTTTAATAGGGAAAAAATTCGAAAATTGTTTTAATTCATTTTTACATAATTTATAGTCAGAAAATATCATCAACGTGTAAAGAAACAAAATAATATTGCATACTTGCAGTATTTACAGGGATGGTGACTATTAAAAAAATAGCTCGAGTTTCGGGGTATGCCGAATCTTACGTATCGGGAATAATTGAAAAATAATGACCAAATCCCTGCCATTAGGATCATGTTGCAAAATAAAAATGATTAAATCTTGAAGAAAAAAATGGGGGGGGGGGGGAATGATTTCAAGGATAAGTATTGAATTGATAAAAAAACCAACTATTAATTTGTTTGAGATATCTTTTTCAAAAAAAAATGTTGAAAAGCTCCTTATAAACTTATATTGTCTGAAATGCATATCCTTTATAACCAGACAAGAAATGCCACAAATAACATAAAAATGTATGAATTCACAATATATATCCTAGTTAGGCTATGGATTATTTGGCGATTACCCATAACAAGCATAACATTATTTTTGTCAATAAAACTGGGTTTTTGCTAAACATATGATTAAAATGCGGGAATTTAAAACCAGAATACCTTTAGAATAATAGCCCCGACCATAAGATATAAAAATTATTCATTGCCTTCTGCCCTTAACTGAAAAAAAATAACAACATTTAAAATTCCAAACAGATTTTTTATACCTTGACATGTGAAAACTATCTTTTAAATATTTAATTAAATCAGATTCGAAGATGTTTAATCATTTATCTATCGCATAAAATGGATATTTTACTATTTCCTGAAGGAGTGATTTTTCAAGCCACCCCCAATTTTTCATGCAAAATGTACTTTTCCGACTATTCCCTATTTTTAAATTGAATCAAAAATTTACTAAGAGAGAAGGAAGCACAAAGTTTGAGCCATGATACAAACCCTTACAGAATCAGTTTATACTTCATTCAAAGAAACTAAATGTGCTATTCCCAAGCACAATATTTCCAGTTATTAAAGAAAAATGGAAAAACTACTTTCAAAAAGATTTTGTTGATGAAGTAAATATAAATTAATTTTTGATATAATATTAACGTGGTTCCAGGCGTCCCATTTTACAAGCAAAGGTGGCGGTTGGGTTCTCAATTAATTAAAAAATAAACAAAATACATCAGGTAACAATTAGCCTGTCCCTTTTCCTTGTGAATCATATTACTAGTGACTACCAAAGGGAATACTTTGATTGGGCTGTTTTCTTATAAGTTCGCTCATGATTTAATTGCTTATAATTAAAGGATCAGCACTGTATCTGGGCATCGAATGCATTTTTTTTTATTATTTAGTAGCTGAGGTAGATTATTTATTTTTTAAATCAAACTAATATGGAGAGATTTCTTAATTTATGGCCAATGTATCCTAATTGGGGAAAGCAAGAGACTTAAAATGTCAAAAATAATCACATATTAAAATATTTTTATTATCCGATTCCAATTATAGCTAAAATAAGAGAAACCAAAGAAGGAAAATCGAAATTTTTAATTGAAAAATCTTCCACGAAATTAGTTGCGAATTTTAATTTCAAATTAGATGGAAATTTATTGGGAAATGTTATACCGTTTCAGCATTAATTTTTTGACAAATTTGGAAGCATAGAGTCTTTTTATAAATTATTTATCCAATTTTTAGGATTGACGCTTGATAAGAGTTAACGCCAACTTACAGCTTCAAAAATTATAGAATCAAATAAATAAACTTGATTTCCCGGAAAACGTATAAATTCAGAATAAAAATAGGACGGGGTGGAAATTTTAGATCTTATCTGGTTTTGGGAAGAAAGCTGATTCATTGTCGAGATGATAAATAAACGGTAAAATACTAAATATCAAGATTAAAGAACTTTCTCTTCGATGTAAACTTAGAAAATGTGGGGGATAAGGGGTTTGTTCAGTGCAAGGCTATAAAATAAGCTATTTTTAATATTTTAAAACCAGAATACGATGTAGAATTCCCGATTTCAGGCTGAAATTGGTTGATTGTTTGTGTAAAAGGGGATTTTAACTCCTCCGTTAATTTATCAAGCTTAGATTATTTAACTTCAGGTGGATTTTTCGCTCGAATTTTTTTCAATCCTTCAACGTATTCAAAACCTTCTTTTATATGCTAGTTTAAAAAAATGTTTGAGTCTTTATTTTATTTTATTAAATAATTTCATAAAGCTAAAAAATGGTACCGCTGTTTCTCTTATAAATCTTTGTATGTAGGAGTAAATCCGAGCATCTAGTCTAGCTAAGGAAGGATAAAAATTTCAATAGAAAAATATCGAGTTCTCCTTTATCTTAAAAGGAAGCACATCTGAGTTTAAACCCAAATCTTTTTTTATCATATCGCCGTTTTTTCTTATTTTCATTAAAAATGAGCTTTTTTTCCTTAGCATAAAAAGGATATAAGCATCGTTAAAATCTGAATTTGTTGAAAATTATTAAAATTTTAGTAAAAATATAATATTAAATTTTTATTTATTTTTCAGGATATAAAATAACTTAAATCTTTATTCATTTAGATATAAAGTTTGTTAAACGTAAAATTATAAAAATTTAAGTCCAAAAATATTTTTGTAATTGCATAAAAGATTGTCATGCCAGTGCAAATTCTAAACGTCTCAACATGTTTGTGGAAAAAACTACTCGTTAGTAAGTTATCCTTCATCACAAGCGATATTCGATTTTTCACATCTTGAAAATTATTCAACCTTTTTTTCCAATGAATTAAATTTCAATTTTATTATAAAAAAAATGTCTACGAAATGTAATTGTTAGGAATATACTAAGAGATATTGTAATGCTACTTTATTTTCTGTCAAAATTCTTAACCTCTTCCAAAAATGTG
Source organism: Henneguya salminicola (assembly GCA_009887335.1). Classification (NCBI taxonomy): domain Eukaryota; kingdom Metazoa; phylum Cnidaria; class Myxozoa; order Bivalvulida; family Myxobolidae; genus Henneguya; species Henneguya salminicola. Next base: position 9,438 of record SGJC01000702.1, read on the forward strand.
GAAATTATAATAATTTACGAACTATTTCTTTCTGGAAATAATATATGTTTCAAAAAGCTTTGGAAACGCCGTGGAGAATATAAAGCATCATTCTTTTTGTATAAAAGAAATTCAAGGAATGAAATGGATGCCATCAATATAAACCTTCTGATGTTTAGAGGAATAACTAAAAAAAGAACTGGTATGAAGATTAAACACATTTTTATGGGAAGAAATTAGTCCTCCTTAACATAAATGGATTATTTATGTTTAGAAAAACCTTTTCTCAATTATTTTTGCTGAATTACGTTAAAGAGATTCTAAGTCAGCATTTGTCGAGTATTTCCCTTTTCTGTTATAATTTTTGAATATATTGTTTGAGATAATTCAATAAACCTTTTATCTAATTCGTGTATGAAGGCAGGCTGAATCATCTAACATTCCTACATCAAAAAGAAATTTTGTTTCATTAAAGACCTTTTTCTAATTTTTATGATTTCGGAACAACTTTTAAAATTATCAATATTCCGTGCTTTTTTTTATCCTTCTTATAGCTTGGATAAAGTTCTGGTTGAAACGTTAAGCATTCGAAATATATGTTTATTTTATTTGTTGAGATATACAAGTTTTGAAGATAGTGGAATAGGCGCCCCCATAATCATCGTTTTTGATTTGTTTGTACGATTATTTTCTTCCATTTTTTATTGTTAGTCAACTAAAAGACGAAGCGTTTTATTTAATATTTTTACCACAAATAAATATATATTTGCCTAGATTTACAAGAGTTTGCAGTCAATGTTAAGATTTGGGACAAGGAGTATTTAGATTTTAATAAAATTATATTCGACTTGATTTAAATTGAAAATAGAAATAGAGAGTAGGATATATCTGATCCAATAAAAAATAGTTGCAAAAAGGGTTTTTGACGATGACAAAGCTATGGCGGAAGTAAAAAAACAAATTACTCGGTATAATTCGATGGCGCGATTTATAATTAAAAATATTATGAAACTTGGGCAACGAAATATTCTTCTTGAGGAAGTTATTGTAAAAAAATGTTAGCCCTGGCTCTTGTGGACACGATAAGGTTAATATAAATGACCGTTGTAAATCTTCATTTCGAACCTCACCCAAAAATTACGTATATGTTTAAACAGCACGACAGTATGTAGGGGACTAATACATTAATTACACATGAAAAAGGACAAAAAAATTCCCGAAAACAAAAATTGCGCGGAAGTAAAATCAGAAAGGCGTGGGTTTTGTCTCGGGTATCAAAGTTTATTGCCGAATCAAAAGCATCGAAAAATTCTATACATTTATAAATCAAATTTTAATTTACACGTGATTAGATCACATTAGTTTTCAGAAAGTGGCGAAACACCTAACCCAACGCTACGTAATTCAAAAGGCCCGACATGTTTTAATGATTTTAACGATGAATTTTATTATTCTAGTTCATATCAAAGTTATTTTTGTTGGAGGAGTATGAAAAAATTTATTCCTTCTTCTCATGAAGTTATTGGGACAGAGGGGTCATTTATACATGGATATACAACGTTAGATTACATCATTCAACATAAAATTTACTCGAAAATTATTTCTACATCATAAATTTTATACCTTGATATAGTCCGCTCTTAAATCTCTGCGATAAAACTTTTGAGCGCGTGAAAAATAATGGTAGAAGGAATATGCACCCCTTAAAAAGACCACAGAAAAATACCCGGATAAATTATTTTTCAAGTTTTGTAGTATACTTAGAGAGCTTTTCAAAACGTTGTTTCAATTGATAAGCTTTTGATTGATTAAAATAACTTAACTTGGATATATTAAAACCAGAATATGTTTAAATATATTAAAATGAATAAATATCGGCAATGCATTAAAGGGATATTTTGCAATATTGACTGCGAAGCCTAATATTATGGTTAATGTATATAAGACCGTGAAAAATCCATAATCTTTTTCATTACCTGAGTATAAATTAGAATTCAGAGTTTTTAGGAATTTTATATTTACATTAGCGGAAAAAAATTGAAATAAAAGGCAAATCAATGATTGAAAAAATTTGAATATTACATTTTTTGCCTCTTTTGAGTTTATTTTTTTGTCTAATTCAGAAATAAAACTATTAATTGCTCGAACACAACAATGGATGAATTTTAAGAAAACTTCACATGCCTTCATATTATTTTCATGCTTTCACGAAAACCTTTGTTGATTAATTTTGATAAAATATCTTTCATTTGAATTTTTTTTGAGATATATTTACAAATATCTGATATTTCCTTGTTTTCGCAATGGCATCACTGAATAATCTTTTGATAGTATTCCGGGCTAGATTTATTATATTGTTGTTATTGTCATTATACTCGAAAAATTCATTTGGATGCCCTACAACTTTTGAGATAAAATCATAGAAACTCAGACATCTAAATGCGACCCATCTATTTGTGTAAACTAAAGATTAAGAACAATATACTGTAAAATGACATCAAAAAGATCTGGCGTATTTCTTATTGATGAAATTTTACAATAACATCCTCATATTAGTCAATCATGTCTCAATATATTATTTCTGATTTACTAACAATTGTCCAGGTTGTACTTTATTTTGAATACTAAACTCTCTTCGATTTGCACTATTACTCGACGACCGGCAAATTTTTCTCACTCATTTACAAGATACCGGATGTATATATTAAACTTGAGAAGGTTTTTA
>SGJC01000703.1:0-12137 GCA_009887335.1 Henneguya salminicola
AGGCGCCTGTTGTTTACAGGCAGTGCCGATGGCTAAAAAATACCCTACCCAAGCTCTAGGAATGAGAAACCCCATCCATTAGGCTTTGGTTCTCGGAGAAAGTTTGATGAGCCGATATGAAATTGTTAATGTAAGAATAGTAACTTATACACATATTCATACAAAACAAAATAAATTATAATATCATGGCTTCGCCTCCTACAAAGCCTTTCAAAAAAAGATAAATCCAAAAAGTAATTCTGGTTCCTAGTAGAGCTGAGAAAATCTATAATAAAAGCATTCCGAACATAATCAAAATATACACAATCATTTAGAATATGAGTTAAATCATTTTATAATTATTATTACAGAAAAAAAATCTATTATATACTTAAAATCTATCGATCCATTTTCAGATGAGCTTTTTGATTTCTCAGTTTCTGTTCGCCAACTGCCAAAATATGGGGTAAAGAGTATTAGTATAACTCCCTAAGCCTCAACCTTTTAACTGTAGAGATGCCGTATCCCTTGAACTATACGTAGGAAACGTTATTTCGTATATCATTCAACAAACCTGGTTAGTTAGCTTTACTTTTCGGTCAAAATGGCCTCAGTACGCCACGATGATATTTTTTACTGTTTGTATCAGGCAACGAAAAACCTGATAAATTTCATTAATTTCAATTATAAAAAATAAAAGATATTTTTACTTTTTTTCTTCTATAATTTTCTTATTAATCAAATAATAGGACAGAAACATAATCTATTTTTTTCTGACTCTAGGTTTTACAAAGGAAGATTCGTTGAAGTGGGCCCAGATATCGAGCCTGAAAGTATATTTTAATTCAAATATAAAAAGATGAAACTGAATTATATAATGCTTTAATCGAAACCACAGGATTTTTATTAAAGTATTAAAATCTGTGACATATTCAATAAGCAGTGATCAAAAACAAGGAGAGAATGAGGATATCTTGCGTTCCAATTACGGTTCTACTCCCTCATTTTTGGTCCTCAGCGACTCTGATCAAGTTAATATAAATCAATATCAAGGTATGAAATAAAATAAAATAAATTTTCTTGTAAAAGATTTTTTTTAATATGATGGCAGTGTTATATATTTCCAACAGTTATATGTCTCTGTTCACTTACGCCTTGGTGGCTACAATTGTAATCTTCTCCGATTCTTAGCTCTTCATAATTTTAACTAAAAGTTCATTAGATTACCTTCATAAATTTTTATTATAATTTCTGGGTTAGATTAGGTACCTAATAGCATTAGAAAGGGAGAGATTAGTATCACTTTTATAATCCGACAAATTTTAGTTAAAATTATATTTTAGCCTATGAAATATTAATTTTTACTGGAGGAGTCTTAATTATAATGGTCCTTTCCATCCCGTAAATATTATTCGAATTAAAATTGTTAGTTTTATTATTTTTATAAAATTCTTATGCTTGAAAAATCATGGATATCATTATCGAAAAGTAGAATTTTATCTTGTACGAATACATAATTATAATATTAAGAGGAAACAAACAAACAATCATATTATATTAAAAAGAAATTTGGAAGAAATTGAAATAGTTCCTATGGTATTTTATTTTATCTAATATATAGCTTTTAAGGGAAGAAACTAAAGTAAATATATTTTGATTTTTATTAGGCTCCGTACTATTTAAACAAATGGGATTTTTAAATATTAATTTCTTATTTTTATTTTGTTTTGTTTTGAAAATAAGTATAAAAATTAGTTACGTTTCATCTCAATCAGCAACAAAAGAAAACCTAAAAAACAAATTCGCATTTTCCACAGGAGATTACGTTATTCCCGAATCATATCCCTATTTTCTGTAAAATGTCTTTTTTACTCGTATAAAAAAGCTTCTACTCTTTTATATAAGTAACAGGGCATCATATTACTTTGATTAACCTCTCAAAATTTAACATAGCCTAAATTTACTTAATTTCGAGAGTCTCAAGAAAAACGATGTTACCAACTGCGTTAGAAAGCCCTAACTAAATCAGTGATACTCAGCATGAGCATTGCTACTCTTTTGATAACTTTTTATTTGCAAAGATAAATCAAAAAGTTAAAGAAGGAAATTGAAGTTTAAATTATTACGGAAGGAAAAGATTTATAGAAAAAAAAGATGGTAATCACTGATTCAAATATACACTGTCTTGATAAATAATAGAACCATAGAAAAATCTCATTAAATATGTCCAAATTTTTTCTATTTTTTTCTAATTTTAAGTGTTCAAGCAAAGCCATATTAACAGTTAATTACAATTCTGTTTATAAATGTTTGACATTTTGCCAATTTTAAGAGCGTTTGAAATATATTATTGTGGAGAATAAATGTTAAAAAAAACAAGAATCATATGAAAGTGAACTTTTAGAGAAGGCACGCGTTCGACCTATTTATTTTATGTTTAAATGAACTCAGATGTCAAAATTTCAATCTCCCTCGCAATCTGAAATTGTATTCTGTCAATATTTGACATATTTTCTATGTTTAACAACATTTTCATTTACCAATCGACGTTTTGAACATTGAAAATTTCGGGTTATTTTGCTTTTGTTAGTTTTTTTTAGTCTGCTTTAAAGTTTATTCAAAGGCAAAGAAGTTCATCTTGTGTTTAGAAATTATAACTAAATCTTTTCGCAACGCTAAGCTTTTATTTATGTAATACCTAAGATTTTTGTTGTAAGAGAAAAGCTCTTTTATTGGTTATGCCAAAAAAAGGGACGTAATTCATTGATAAGACAGCTAACAGCGCATGAACAAGCAAATATCTATTTTAAGAAATTTCCATTCTGCCCATTTATTTTTAAGAATTAATTTTTCGTTTTAAACAATATCAAGTAAAATAACATTCTTCAGTTTTTTTAGAAATTCTAAAAAATAAACCATGTAATTTTATTGATAATAATATAGTTTTCATTTACTTCCTTTGAAAAGTTTATGGGCTTCTTATTTTATCGAAAATCCATAATATCATCGATTTTGCTAAAAAAAAAGCTGAACTTTATAAAAATATGAAATTAATTAACTTTTTGTCAGTTTAAAAAATAATCAAAAAATCATAATAAGAGCTGCAGGTAATTGTAAGGAAAATATAAACAGTCTTTGGCGGTTTTTTTAAAGCCATATTAGCCATAAATGATCTTAATACAAACCTCTTATCAAAGATCTTATATCAAATAAAGCAACAGAGTATTTTAATCAGGAATGTAAGGTCTGGGAGAATGTCTACACAAATTTTTATAACAAATCCCTTAGTAGCCCTTATTAACTTCTTTGTATTTAGGGCAAGAATACCGAAGATTTAACAAAATTAGAAGTTTTCTCTGTAATAGCCAAACTAAGTTTAAATAAAGCCCCAAACACAGGTGCCCTTCCTATGCAGGTGTTTGCAGTATGTATTATTGATTGTATGCCAAGCAATTCAGCCTTTTCTGAAGTTATTTTTTAAATTATCAAGAATTTTTGGGAACAAGAATACAGTTCTAATTCTTTAAATGCAGCAATTATTGCCACAATTCAGAAAAAGGTGGCATTTCTGTTTAAAATAATTATCTAGGTATACCCCGTATTAACTGAGTTTAAAAATACTAGCGGTAATAATAAATAATCGAATCACAAAATAATATGGGATCAGGTTTGGTTTAGAACGAACGAGGAAGGTATGGTCAGTTTATTCTTTCATTTCAAGTCTTAAAAGGCGGTTTCTATTAGGGTTACAAATGGTCGCACGTTTGATTTATTCTTATACAGCATTCAACAGCGTTCCACATAATATCCTTTTTTTAAGGATTCCCGTGTTGGTAATCTAGAAAAATTAATATGATTGATTAAGGCGCTATCCACTACCTCCAATGCCAAAATAAAAATCATTTTAACTAAATTTTATGTCAATAATTTTAATTTATACAAGGCGTTGGATGTGGCTGCCCATTATCCCCTGCTGTGTGCAATTTTTACATTAAAGGTATTTTCGCTGATATGGAAAAATTAAAAGTAGATTCTTTCTGCCTTAAGTTGGAAAACCTAGGCTTGTATAGATTGATTGCCTATTTTTTGTCTGTCAGTTGGGATAATCTCAAGCTAATGTTTAAACGACTAAATGATTTGTATTACACCAATTTAATGAAATTCCATGTTTCTAAAGGAGTGTTGTAATTTTTCACAACATCAATCTAAACATAGACATTTTTTTTATTGGAGAGATTGAAATCAATATTTTAAATAATTATACATATTTGGGCTGTTCTATTAACTCGGATCAAATTTTGATCACATAATTAAAGAAATAGACACTATTGTAATTAATAAACTTGGCATAATAAACAGTTTTTTAGGTAAAACTTTATTCTTTTTGGACTAAAGCTAAAAGAGGCCAAATCCATTTTTATTCCGACTCTTATTTCTAGTTCCGAGTTTTAGAAGCAAATCTATTAAACTCATCTCTATTCTGCACTCCCGCGCCGATGAATCTCTCAGAATTATTTTAAATGTTAGTAAAATAGTTTCACTGGGTTTTCGTCGAGGGAAGACCGATATTCTTCCTCTTGCTGCTTTAATTATTCGCTCCAGAAAAGGAAATTTCTTAGATATTGTAGCCTAAGTTTTCATAAAGGGGATTTTATGAGGTTTTTTTTTTTAAATCGAAAAAAAATTGGATCACTTGCGCATTTTTTTGAGTTTATCGCTGCTTAAAAGCAAAATAAAATTATGTTTTTGATTTATGTAGACTTAACGGATTACTGTGTAAAAGGTAAACTTTTAATTTACTTAATAAAATATTTAATTATGTTCGAACACGTATTTTTTCAAACAAAAATTTAGTAAGGGATTTAAGGAAAATGAATAGGCTAAAATATTTTGCCTTGTTAATTCGATTAATCTTTGCAATCAAAAAAACGTAATTGAATCCAGGCTTTAATTTTCATTGAAGTGAAGAATTAGCGCTCAAAGAATAATAAAATTGCATTTTAAGCCTTTTTTTAACTCTTTTAATGAATGCAAATTTTTCGATAATCTTCGTAAAGTATTTATTAATAAATTTCATTTCTAAAGATTTAGAATTGGCCCTTTTTTTATTTATCTTTTTTATCTGGCTTCTTGGGAAGCAAATTAATAAGCCAAACATTCTATATCATTGGCTCAACAATTTTTGGTACTGCTGAAAGGGCACAGAGCTCTGCTCTTAAGTTTGGGCAGGATTATTTTTCAGCTCTTTTGACACAGGCTCCATCCCATCGACCATTTATTTTTATTTTATTTATTCACTTTTAATAAAAAAAAGATAAGAAAAAGAAAACTTAAATGGGAGGACAAAAAGAGGCGGCTCATACTAAATTATTCCTAAACGGGCCAAACCTCTATGGCTGGCAGAGCTTGGAATCTGCATGCTAAAGGCGGTTGAGGATGATCTTATAAATAATATTACCCCCTATATAAGCATTTGGTTAGTGATTTTTTTTATCATACTAAAAAAATTCATAAAAACGTTAAAAGAGTTAGCTTTTTATTGTTCTGTACGAATAATTTATCATTCGTGTTTAGAGACCACTCCATGCCTCTATTTTTTTTTACCTGTTTTATCCCTGTTAAATTGAAATATGGATGGATCCTTATTACAAGTACCTTTAAACTCAATCAGAAATTCGTTAGGTTATCGAATAGTAAAGAGTTCTTGTTGAGTTTAAACTTCAGCCTTCCTTAAAATAAAACAGGCAATACCCTCCATTATCTTTGTTTTCTGGTAAATTTATGGTTTCTATTGAGAGCAGAAAAAAACTTATAGTGTTGCGTCGAAACAAAATTAGAAGGGAATGGTTGAAAAATAATGACTAAATTTTGATTAATTGAAATGTCAAAATTTAAAACTAATACAAACAGTAGGATAAAAGTTGTTTTAGTGTATGTGATATGAGAAAGGTCAGCCATTAAAACAATTTGGATTTAAAGCATGAATCAAATAAAGTTTTTAATCGGCATGAGTGCCCAGGATTCATATAAGCAATAATATAAAAAAAGAGGCCCACCTAGTCTGAAAAAAGATAAATTGATTTTTTTGCTCTTTTGATCCCAGCTTTTAAGGAAATAAATATGGCGTACTTAATTGCGTTATGAAAACTATATTTGATATAAACTTAAAAATCCCCTAATAATACCATCCTGGATTATACCTGTTTCAATTTGACTCATATGCCTTTACTATATGCAGAAAAATGGTTTTATTTTAATATTAAAGGGCAAGAGGTCGTTATGCGTTACGAGTAACAAAATCTTGAATTCAATTTTTTTTAAATAAACCAGTGTTTCTCTATCTTACCTTTATTTCTTTGTTGCCCTTTTACATCAAAATAAATCTTAGGCTGACATAATAAGAATTTAAATTCCATGTAACATAGGAACTACTTTTTATTTAAAAAAAAAAATGTTTTAGAAAATATTAAAGGGGGCAAAGGGTTATAACCCTCAGATGTCTCTCAACAAGATTTTTAAGTCAAACTTGCAAGTCGTGTTTCAGTTTTCAGGCATGTTCAATTCGTATCCAACGGGCCGTATGTGACCTTCATCAATATTTATTTCTGCCAGCTGAATCCTAAATTAAAAATCATATTACTTTTATGTTACAATATTTATCTGTTGTGTAATAATCGAAGTAAAACTGTACGGACAAAGACGAAACGTTTTTTTAGTAGGAAGACAACCCACTAGTTTTATGCTTATTTAAAGCAAAAAAGAGTATTAAACAAAAAAAGCTCCATCTACTTTCCCATGTAGATCATAACTCTGCTCGTTCTAAGGATGCCGATAATTCCGTATAAAGAATTAACATTAATATATAAATTATAAATAAATAAAAACGTTTAACCTGTTTGCCAGCTATTTTTATTTTTTATAACTTTTTATTATTGTCATTAAATTTTTAAAGACAAATAATAATAAAAAAATAGCCGAAGAAGAGGTTTCTGTTGGCAAAAAGCAGTACCATATAAGCGGAAAAAAAAACTTTTCCATCTAGGCTAATGGCTCTATTTTCTTTAAATCCCTTTAAGTAAAAAAATTAAAAAAGCGAACCACAAGACGCCCTAGATCTTTAACCTTGAAAATCTTTCATAACAATATTTGTTGGGGGGTCAAAAAGAGAAAATTCATTAAAAAGATGAAGAAAACTTTTTTTCAGAATTTCCGCCACAAAAGATGCAGTTATTCATAATCAAATGGCTTATAATGTTTTATTAAACGAAACTTAGAAAAGTAAAGAATGTAACTTAATCTAAAATATTCAATAAATGAAAATATTAAAGAGTTCGGATATTTACCGAATAAAGCGAGAAAAATTAAAAAATTTGGAGTTTAAATGTTCTAAAATTCTTAATAATCTAAAAATAGTTCAATTTTATTTTTTTAATATTAATACAAAATATGTTATTTAAGAGGGATAGCCAAGAAACGCGAAATTTTTTTATCAGAGAAGTCCCCGTTTATCATGGATCATACACCTATCTTACCATAAATGGCTTTTCTTCTTGAATGAAAAAATCCCCTTCGATTATATATTAATATAAATGTAGGGTTTCTCTCAAACAGGCATTTTTAAAAACAGTTGTTTCTGTTTTAACATATTTTTTTTAAACAAATTCTGAATGAATTAGTTCAAACATTAATTTTATGGGATATAGTAGTATAAAAAGATCAATTAAATATTAAAAAAAAAGTTAATTCAAACATGATTTAGCCTTTCAACTGATTTAGTCCCTTTAATTTTAAATTATTTTGGAGAATAAAATTTCAAGATTATCAATGTGTTCGACAACATTTCTACTAAGGGCGAGCAAATTTTTGCACAAAAACTCGTATAATTTGAAAAAAAAAACACTTTCTAAGCCAGTTGAAGTCTGTTTGAGCAGAGGTACATAGAAAAAGTGTTGGAAATTTTCTGTTATTTTTCTAGTGTTTTTAAATTAAATTTAATCTTGGCTAAATCATTTGAAATTGTGTTTCGTTGTTGATTATGATCAATTTTTATTCTGTCCCAATAAATTCAACTTACCTTGAGGAGAAATATTGCTTATGGGTTCTTTTGTTAAAATAATATCCTCATCTTATTTTTCGTACACAATATTATCTTCTCCAAATCCGAAACGACACTATGCCAACTTTTCTGCGAATTTTATTGTTTATTAAGATAGAATATTGGAAAGATCTTGAAGAAATTGAAAGTAAATTCATGATGTCTGCATTCGACCATTCCGTGCAATCAATTTTCGTACAATTGTGAACTAATACTAAATTTTAATCAACACAATTTTTGAAGCATAAACTTAACGGCTGTTTTAGCTGTTAAACCCATAGCTTTTCGAAGCTCAATGCTTCGACAGAAAGTTACTTTGTTCGAGTAAATTTTGAAGCCTCGACAAACTGTTGAAGTCATGTTGGTTGATAATTTTATGTGTATTAAGATCAGTAAAAGTTTCTACTTCGCGACTTTTTTTTCAAAAGTAAAAAAATCTTCACAGGAATAGAATTTCAAAAAATTATTACATCTTACGACAATTCTAGTTCATGGCAGAATACAGCCATAACTTTTGACTATAATGTTTTATTTGAACTGAAGAGTTTTGGATAAATGTCACAATATCCCGTGCACTTTTCAAAGTATCGTGGAATTAAATCTCAGAAAGCCCTTATTATTGAATCGCAACATCAACAGCATCTTGATAGTTATCAATTTCTACAGAATCGTTGAAATCCCATTCAAATAAAAAATATTCCATGGTTTCAACAAAAAATTTACTAACATGTTATTTATTGAGGCCTTATCTTAAGTATTCTAATTATCTCTTTTTAAAAATTTACACAGAACTATTGTACACATCGTACAGTTATATATTCATTAACTGTAATACTAAATTTTTTACAATTATCTTTTTTATTTTTAATCGCCCGAATATTTATATTTTTTTTTGTCTTTATAATCTCCATGGATAAGCTTCATCCCATCCCTTTCATTACGCAAAAGTCTATATCCGTCTTTCTTGATAAAATATTGACTTTTTTCCCCTTATTATCGCTCTGGTATATATACAGCATGTAGCCGTATCTTAGAGAAGCTTATTACAACTCTTTTGATATAAAAAATCAATCATTGCTTTTGGTTTCTTTTCTGTTGCTACATTCTCAGTTTCAATTTGGGAAACCATACTGAAATCTTTTCCATGTATAGTTGATTATGCTTCGTTAAAATTGTATTCGATCCCCCAGAGCGCATAAAAACTTTATTACAGCTTTTAAAAATTCCGTCAACTTCTTTTTAGATAGGATTCTTTTGTTTTTATATATATTCCCAAACAAACAGTGCTATAATAAATCAATAAGGTTATGATAATTATCCGAAATAAATATAATTCCAAAACACTTTATAATATGAGTTGGAAATGAAGTTAGTATATTTATTGCATAAAAAATAAATGAAAAAAAGTGTTAAAGCGATTTTTTTAAATTCAAAGACACTAAAAAGTATGAAACCGTATTATCATATCAAATTTAGTATGTTTTTTTGCAATTTTATTATGCTGAAGTTAATTTTTTTTTTAAATCATAAAACTTATCACTAAAATTTGATTTTTATTGCTAATTTTTAGCTTCAATTTTATGTTTTTTGAAAATTAAAATCAACAAAGGATAGGCCATGAAAAATTATAAAACATTTTCGTGTAAAAAATTTGGAACAAAAATTGTAAACAAAATATAATTAAAAACAGGCACATAAAAATAGCTGTTTCCTGTTTCTGTTAACAGCCCAGAAACCTTATATAAAGGACAACTATATTACGTTGAGTACGCCCCTAAACGTATGGCGTGACTGAAAATTGTTTAACTTCTTTAATCTCAGGAGAAACAGTGTTACCATCTGCGCTATGAATCCCTGTGTTTTGTTCTTACTGTTGCAATTAAAACCCCAATTTACGTCATTAAATCTATAAACACGCTTTCTTGTGCCTTTTTATTGTTTGGATTTGCATCACTATATATATCGTTGAAGAAGATCAATTTAGTTTTAATATAATTTAAGATATATTTATAGGGATTAACGACTAATTTCATCCATTTAAATTCCTCCCATTGGAAATATCAATGTCAGGAAATAAAGTTCAAACTATGAAAAAATAAAAAATATATGGGAATTATATTTTCAATATCAGCAATTTTAGATAAAAATAATTTTAAACATACCAAGATCCACTATAAATAATGTAATAAAATATATATGACTGAAACAATGATCCAATTAAAAAAAACGCTCACAAAAGATCCGAATAAAATGGAGAAGAAAAAATGATGTAAAAGAAATAGTCGAACTATGTTTGAACTAAAAACAATAACAGAGAGAGTACATGAACGATACAATATTAGCATAAGTTAATGTACAGCCTATAAAATTTTGAATTATTTTTATCTTAGTTTAAAAAAAATAATTAGAGCATTAGAAGGGAAAAAAAATGAAAATAATCGAGCAATAATTTTTTAAAAATTTTATTTCTGCCGAAATTGATATGGAAAATGGGGAATATGGTCTTTAACCCCTATAATTTGCACTTGTTTAGAATTAAAAAAAAAAGCTTTAAAAGCTATGGATTTTCTTGTATTAATTAAAGTAAAGAAATATTCTGCGATTTTTTCATCAAATAAAAATCCAATGTCCTCAACAAATTTGGGGAAAACCTTAAACTTTAATCATATAATATATTCTGCTTTTATTACTTTATCTGGTCATATAATTAGAATAAAAAAAACCAAAAATAAAAATTGTTGCCCAAATAAATAACCGATAAAATTTTTAAAAATATTCGAAAAGTTAAAAATTGCTATTAAATAAAAAAAATATTATTTTTAGCGAAACGTTATTCGTTTAATACGAAAACTCTGGATTTCAACAATAAAATGATTTTACCATCAAAAACAGCTGAAATTAGAATAAATAGGCAGACAAAGACCGTATTTTTTGACGCAGAGAACGTGATTTCCGTCAAGATTTTTTATTGCCATTCTTTTTTGTAAATAAATATTGTTTGATGAAAAAAAATGTTATTTTGGTTTATGATTTAATCTCATTTAAAACAATTAATGAATATGTTTCCCAAGGCCTTAAAACATAGTTTTATATTTAATTTTGTTTACCTTTTTTTAGTGTTTCTTCCGATCAATTACGAACTAATTTTTAAAATTTTAAAATAGTACTAAGATCAACTGTTTCAGAGAAAATTCGAGCATTACTATGACGATTTGCAGTATATCAATGCGAAACTATTAGCAGCGTGGCAGGGACCTTTGATTTCATGTGAACGACCATTCAGCCGATCGAGGAAAAAATATAACGAAAGGAGGTCATCCTCAAAATCTAAAAAGAAAGTTACCAAAATGTTATTTTTAAACCAAAAATGACATCGTCAATCCTCGAAATAAAGAACGACAACACGACGATATCTACAATTAATATCAAGAATAGGCTCAATGCGTATACAACCCCATCCCACGGTTTGGAGTATTCTTAAAAAGATTAGATACACGTTCAAAATGACGAGATCGTCTTCTATTCGATCAAACAATGCTGATATAAAGAGTGCGAGAAAGGAAAACTGACACTTGTATAATTCGATATTCTTTTATTGATCTATATTCGAATGTAATTTTCATTAAAAATCTCCGTTTCTTTTCACACGATTTGCTCCCATTCTTGAGCTATACAAGGAGGAACACCTAACACAATAGTTTCGACTTCTTTAGGTCAAACCGTAATTAGAATTTTGGTCGCATGTGCGATAAATATCGTTTATTGCGAAGACTTCTTTTCATCTGTGAACAGTTTAATTTATCAGAAATGTTCAGGAAGTTCTGGTTGAAGGTGACTTTACTATAGTTATGAATAACGCTCCCATTCATCGTGAAATTAAAAATTCTATGAGGATTAACAATACACAATAAGCTACCTACTGGTTTATAGCCCGCTTCTTAACCCGCATAAGGAGGTGTTCTCTTACTCAAAAATAGTATGAGAGGAATAAGGCCAAGTATCCGAAATAATGACTTTAGTCAAAGAATACACTCTGTATGTCAATAAATAAGGGACGTATCTT
>SGJC01000704.1:0-19871 GCA_009887335.1 Henneguya salminicola
ATTTCCACAAAAGATTCTCAACTAAATATATAATCGCAGCCAATTAAAAAATGTAAACTCCAAATTTTTTTTGGTTCAAAATTAATTAAAATACGAAAGTTCGGATCATCTTTAGAATAATAACCCTCCGTTTGGAGGCGCCGCTACAAAAAAATTAATGGCGATTAATTTTAATTTTTACCAAAATTTATACTTCAATGAGTAATAAAATGATTTAAATTACATATCTACAATTTATTATTCATTTAATGATATATAACATATTTAGAAAAATTTTTAAATATCCTTTGAAATTTTTTTTAACGGCGCCCCAAGTGGGTGGTTATTATTGTAAAGATCATCCAAACAGGGGCTACTTATATTTGAGCCCAGTTTTATTCATGATATTTGTTATAATGAGCAACAATCAAATATAAAACTAAAGATACAGCCGACCGCTTATAATGTCATATCATAACAATATTCTTGAGTCGCACATAAACATAAAATATTTTTGTTTTCCTCATTCCTGCAAAAATAGCAATATAAAAGCACCTATGGGATATTGTTATGAGTAAAATGGTTTAAAAAAGCAAAAATGATCAATGAGACAAAAATTGCTAAATCCATGTCTCAAACGAACACACAGACAAAAAAAAGGAGTCATTAAGTAAAAGTTGTAATACACTCTTGAGAATATACAGTAGATTGAGCAAATAATATTGCTCCTCAGACTATAACGAAGTTTTTATTTTTTCAAAAAATATATTTCAAATAAAAAATACTTCACAATTTGCTTCCGTCTCTATTTTGATATTAATGCAAGGATAAAATATATTACAATCGACCTAAAAGCAAACAATTTTATTGAAATTATAAAGGAAATCTTGAGAAGCTTCTTGAATGCGTTAAATTTGTTCAATCATGTACCAATAAGTTTGGTGACTGAATAAATGAATATAATCTCAATAATATTTATATTAGAGAAAAAAATGGTTAGTCTGTGATCATTATTATCAATGAAAACACAAAGTTTACTAAAAGACTAAGTAGGCGCTGATATCTATAAAATTTCAAGATAGAAAATTATATCCGAATTTTCATTATTTTGGTCTAGAGTTTTTTTAGAATCAATGAAGAAAAGATAAGAAACTCGAATGTTTGATGCCACATGATTTCGCGTCGCTAATGGAGCATACCCCTATCATTCTATAAATGACCTTTATACTCGTAGGGAAACATCCTCCTCTATCATATAAAGAGTATCGCTACATATTAATTTCAGTATACCCACCGCCCTCCCCCAAGTTAGACGTAACCACCAGTTGTTTAACTTCGCTGAAACAAGAAACGATGGTATTAACTGGGCTAGAGCGTCCAAATATACGAAGGAAATTATTTTATTGATAACCTTATCCAATATTTCAAGAGGATAAAAATTTGCTTGGTTTAATGAGATGATGCATACATGAAAGTTTCTATTATTAATGCTTTTCGTATCTTTTCGTTTTTAACAAAATTAAAATATATTTAATTCGGTAAATAAGTGATTATAATAATTTATTACAAAGGCTCGGCGTTTTTTTGGATAATATATTTTAATTTTCAAAATAAATGTTTTTTTATTGTATCTCAAATAGAACGTCACGGTTTTTTTACGATGAAGTACGGTAATCAAATAGTATTGGCTTGAAAAAATTATAGAAATTCAAGTTGACGAAAACTAACATTTCTAAATATAATATGTTGCTTTATTTTTTAAAAACTAGTGCAATGGAATTTATTGACAAGTTATTCGGTTCATTGATTAATTTTCATACAATTTCGTCGGTTAATTGCATGCCCTAAAAAAAAGACAATAGAATTTAGAGATTGCGCATATATGATGTAACACTAAATTCATATTTTTCCTTCGTCCCTTTTTCCTTTTTTGTAGATACTAAAAAATCTGATAACGATAAATAAACTGGAAACAAATAGATAGGAATATGCTCGTCTATTTTTAAACAATTAGGCTGCTATTTATTAAAGAAAATGACGTATTTTATTTTAGCATTGAATTTTAAAATATAAAAAATGTTTGTTGAGTGTACTAAGATATGCTTATGTTCAAAAATTAAATTTATATTTTCTTAATTTGTATCAAGAATAGACATGCGTTCAAAAAGGCGTTGCGTAATATTCTTAAAATTCCTCTCGAAATACCATAAATGAGAAAAAAATCAAAACTTAAGCCATACTTTTTGCGAAGAGATGTGAATGTGCGCAGCTGCTGAGAAGCACATTTCAGTAAAAAGAATCATGTTCTGCTTCCGCTTATATAAGATTTGTGTGCCATAAGATATTAAAACTATCCATAAGAATGGATTTAGAAAAAAGGTTAACCGACGCCATTTTTTTTGTAAACGATAACATGTTATTACTCGGTGATTTGATAATTCTAAAAAAATGCGTTTTTAATTTTTGACCACTGTTTCAATTTTAAGATTTATTAACCCACTAGATGAATTCATAGCTTTCTCAATAATTTTGCAAGGGATTTTTTGACTGTAAATTATCAAAAAATGTCATTCAAAAATAATCTGTTGATTTTTCTTTGATTTAAAATAACAGGGTTAATGGGAATTTCAATTCCAACCCCGGTTGTTTATATTTCTATCTAATTTTGCAAGCTCCGATTGTGGACATTCCAGCCGTCCAACATTTAGATTCTGCGCATTTTAATTTATTTTGAATAGCTTCAGATGCACGATTTAAATTGTAAAAAATGTGGTGGATCGAATTTTTTAGAAGACTCATGCGAATTATTTTGCTTAGACTGTGGTAATATGGATAAATTAACCTCAAATTTTTCACAATCACAGGATGTAGTTAAAGTTGCATGGTCGTTATCAATTAAAGAAGGACCACAAAATACTTCAAAACTTCCAGATTCTGAAAACCCATTCGATAACTTAGACATTCTAAACATTCTCATGAAATCTTACAGTCGGTCATTGTCGCACTTATTAGATTGCCAGGAATTACATGAATATATTGGTCGACTATGGATTACCTATGTTCATCAAATTACCAAACAATCTGACACTGAAACAAACTGTAATGAATCGAGAGTTAAAAAACGCCTCTATTTTAATCCATCAAAATATTTGCTTCTTAAAATATGCTTTATAGCGATTAAATCATTGGGGTTAGTTTTTACATATTGTGATTTGAAAAAAATAATAATAGAAAATAAAATATCTTATTATAAATGGAAGCCTGAGTTAAGTGACATAAACGTGCCGAAAAATTCGAAAAAATCGTTGAGAAATGATTTTTTGCCTCCTGGCGATCAATTTTATTCAGTATCCGCCAAATTGGCTGGATACATAGGCCACGCCACACCTAAAACACTAGACCTCGATTCATTCATATTTAAATTTATACACGACCTAAATTTTTCCAGTAAGTGTAGATAATTGCACTTAGAATCCATCCATTCCATCGCGCATGCGCTTAACCAAATATGGTTTGAAAATTTCACCAAAACATCTAGATGTAAGTTTCCATTCAATAAATTATACATTTTTTCTGAAATATACGCTATGGCTTTAGTGATACTTTCAGCCCGAATGTATTTTTATTCTTCATGGGTAGAGACTCCCATAGGTTTAAAATCGGGAAGGTACTGCAGGATAATTAATTTAGTTCGAACTATATATGTTGCTTAAAGGAGGAGTTTTCAGAGTGGTGCAATTCATGCTGTTCAATGAGGGAAATGAATTACGACGAATTTATAAGAACAGTATACGTCAATAAGACGAGTCGTATACCTTCGCAGGATTCTCGAATTATCGAAGAATCCTGTAAAATTTTGACAAATACCGACCCTGATATCGATTTTTCGTATTTTTATCGCATAAAAATCTAAGAATCGTAGAATATAAGCAACGGTTAGAATGGGTTGAGAGAGTTTCACGCTTTTTCAAGCAATTTTCATATCAAAATAGATCTAATATATCAGAATCAAGGGAAGAAATCAAAGATCTGACACCGTTAAAGATAAAAAATCATGAGGAGAATTGCATGAGTTTTAGTACAATTTCAAAACCACTAAGAAATATTTTTTATAACATGCCGGATGTTTTGATAGATTTTACCCCACAGTTTGATCTCATCGTCTTAAGAGCTACTCAAAAGCTTTCAATCTCTAAACAGCTTTTTCTTGAAATATTATCAGATATTGAATGGGAGTTACTCTCAAAATAAAATGTATTTTATAATCTGTAGATTTATTTTGTAACAGTCATTTTTATAATTAGTTGTTTATTTTGTCTCAAGTTTTTAGGCAGTTTTATTCAAATCTTGTGTTCGCATAATATATTCGGTCGTGCTTATGTTTTTTATGCGGTTTACAAAATATGGTTCTTCGGTAACAAAATCATGCAATCATGAAACAAACCATTGATTATTTGTATACATGCACGCCATTGTCCGTAAAAATATATTAAATTGCAAATCAAACACAGTCTATGTGAATTTATATCTTTTTAACATGTTTCCGCAGAAGCCTTAAATGGATAAATAGGATTTTTACATGTGGTTTGGAAAACGATTTTTATAAAATCAAAGATTACACAATTCATTATCACCTTATCAATTTTTAAATATACATGGCTTTACCCTCAACAATAAAATGGAAAATTTTCTTTCAATTAGCAAGTAGAAACGCACGTGCAACTTATAAATACGATTTGTTTTTCTCGTGCTTTCGTGCGGTGTTTTGTTACCATAAATTATAATATTTCAACATGATATGATTTTTTTTTTGGCTGAGGGATACAATAGAAGCTTGTCTATTTTTATCGAGCATGCCCACATTATATTAGTATTTTCTTTGTTATGATATTTCTATTTCCTACAATATAATCCTATTCTCAATATTTTAATTTATAATGTTATTCTCATCTATTTTTAGAAAGTTTGACCTAGTTCTTGGTGTGATGGAAACCTTTGATAGCAAGCGCGCAGAAATGTAGAGGGGCCATTTTTTATCTTTGGCCCGTTTTTTATATATAAATGGCATATACCACAACAAAGCAGTATCCTATAAACACACAAATAAATTGTTGTTGTTTTCGAGTTGCTCATTTGCGCATGCCTATATCATAAAAACACTCGGTACTTTTATATGCGGACTTGTGCATAACATTTAACCACACACAGAAAAAGAGAATCAGGTTTAATTATCAGAAATTTACTGACAGATAACTGTAGATAACATTGAACTTGCTTAAAAACAACAACATTCGACGTGTTCGAATAAATATTAAGAAAATATAATTATAATTAAAATCTAAACAAAAATTTTTATCTGCAGTTAAAATTGAAATCCAATGATATAGTTTGAAAGCAATGACCTCATAATATCAGCAGAATATTTATAAGTAGGATCGAGTTTTTGTTGAGGAATCGTATCAAACGCTATTTTTATCCCACTAACCTAGGATTAATTTCCGGAATTACTATGTCACAACTAGGATTATTCACAATTTCACTCAATAAATCCATTGGATCATAATGTGCTACACGTGTGAGGAACAAGAAGACTACATCCACACGAGATGTGACTGAGTAATTTAACCACTTAACTAAGATTTGTCAAACTAAACCCTATTTAAACGTTTAGCCATTCTAGATCGATCGTTTCCAACACAATTAATGCCTCGATCAATACACAATCTCGTAAGTCTTCGGCATGACATTGTAGTGACACAAGACAAATTATGATATAAGACCTATACCTAGATATAATGGAAATAAATACATGATCCTCAGCTTTTATTTTTAAAGATTTAAGTAAAATCCTATGTATTAATTCATCTCTAGTGCCAGTAGTCCCTAACCCCATCTCTCGACAAGCAAACTTTATGGCGCGAAAAGATGAATAATTAAAAAAAGATTCACTGATAAAATTCGAAAGAATATCCGCCAAATCATTGACAGTTAATTTCTTATGCATTTCAAGCATCTACACAATTTAAACTATTCGCAAACCTTTCGCCCGATTTTAGAGGGAGGTAGACGATGAAAACTAGACACACCATGAAATTCCTCGAGCGTTTCTTGTAGCATTGAATCCCAATAATATATTATTTTACGTAAAAGGGTGAAGTAGCACGTGATCTAAAAATTGATCGAATAGTACTACTCCGTCTGAGGCAGACTGGGCTAAAGATTTTGGTAAAAAATTCGGAAATTTATATACAATAAAAGGAAGTGCAAATTCAGCGAACGGTATTGCGACTATTACAAAAAAAGGTACACTGCGAGTAATTTCAAACATACCATGTTTGAGCTAAAAATTTAATATAATGAGAAACCTCTCGCCTTTGAAAGGGGGTAGTGGGGTTGAATAACCACGTAGGGAAAATTTGAACTACTTTTGAAACCTCGCAACAATACACTCTCATACAAAATGCGTATTTTCTGTATCCTCGAACTATTTTCTGTCTAAAGCTGTATATTTTTGAGGCTTTATTCTCCTTGTATTCAGATTTTAATATTCCATTCGAAGGATCAACACAGATATGGTTAAAACGGCATATTTGTTTAAATTCATTTCCATTTTTATTCAAATTTTCATAAACTGAATGAAAGTGATTTTTAATTAATTTTGAGGGATGTATTCTAGTTTTGTGTAAACATAATTTACTTTCTCAAAAGGGAGGCTATTTTCATGTTTTCATTTTACTCGCGCACGCGTACCAGGTAGCACTATTTTTTTACCCACAACTGTAAATAAATATTTCAACTCCCTATCTTAGATAAAAAAAGAGAAAAAATAAACATCCAGCAAAAACAATTTAATGGCAAAAAAATCCTGACTGCTAAATAGATTATTTACATATAACAATAAAACTAAGTAAAATTAATTTTTATGATTCAATATTTTATAATGCAGAAGGAGAATTATAAGATTATTCACACCGCAGCCGCCCGCCTCGATTAAAAAGGGGATTTAAAAATTTTCCTTTTTATTTATCAGTGCGCGCGCAGTTATTCCAAACATTTATATATAGAACCTGCTCCTCCTTTTATAACAATAGACATTGTAACAAAAAAAATTTTCCATCAATTGTTGATATTTTGTCAAAATGCTTGATAAGAACAATTAAACGAAAGAAATACGATTAAATCTTAACTTTTGTAATAATGGAGGGGAAAACTAAATCATGAGCTGATCAAGTTCTTGAAATATCTGTATTCCTCTTAAGTAAGGCAATAGGAATCCATTAGTCCTTCCTCAGAAAAACGCAAGCAAAGAAACAGAAAAGCAAAAGCTAGGCTTTCATATAAAATTTGTTTGAGATTGGTCGAACTCATGGATAGAAATTGTCAAAACTCAAAATTTCATTTAATAAGTGAACCTCATTAAGATCTTAATTAATTAGAGCTGTTTTGACATACATACTAAAATTAAATTATACCCTAAAGCCAATAAGACACATCAGCGTAAGAAGAAACGATCTTATCTACTCTCACAAAACTGAACGAATTGATTGTATTAGTAAGTGTTCAACTTCGCTTACTAAGATACGCAATAAAAATATAATTTACATTGTTGAGATTTCAATCAACTTGCGCATGCCTTTATATTATGGACATGCAAAAAAGGCGCCATGTCTAATTATTTTTTACCACATCCATATGTCCTATTTTTATCATAATAATGGTGCTATAAACGATATTAATTTAATAAGCGCATCTCTTTATAAAAAGGGCAGGAGTGTAAATGCTAAAAAATGATGATAAATTAGCTAAAATTAGTATGAATTGTTGAACTGCAGACGAATTAACGTTAATTATACACAGTGCTTGGTTTTATATTTAAGTTGAGAATATCTTATTTGAAAATTTACATTTTATGATTGGATATCTCTTAAAGTACAGCCCTTTCTTAAATTAATGGAAAGAGACATAAACGGATAAAAATAGCGTTTAAAGCAACAGAGGATCTTCTTCAACAAATAAAAGATTCTTGCGCATCAGATTTTTAAAACTCCATTCAACTGTATCATGCGCCGTGAACAGTTTTTTTAGAACTATTTAAACGAGGGCTATTCAAAATGGGGGTTGTTAGAAAATTTTAAAAATATAAAATTTATTTTAATTCTCTCTTCCTCTACTTTTTTTTAATACTGGGTCACAAAAAGTCAATCTTTTAAATCGAGGGTCTCGACGAAAGTTATTTTGAGAAGACCTAACTTAAAAAACATGAGGGCATATCTGAAGACTTGTAAATAAATCAAACCTATTTCGAAATTTTTTTTTCTTACCAAATTAATCATTCCTCAAAAAAGGAAAATATTAGAAATAAAACAAAATAATTTTACAGATAGAGTAAAAAAAGAAAAATAGATATTTTCATGAATATCTCGATTTTCCCGACTTTTTCCGAAAACAACAATAAGCATATTTTTAAAGGGTAGTCTTGTAAAGTACATACAAATATAATATACAAATTAAAAAGTTTCAGAGATTGCATGTTTAACTTGGTTTGCAATGTTCAACTCATTTTGGAGATTTGTAAATTACGTACAAAATATTATTTTTGTGTTAGGACCTACTCTCATTTTCTCCATTAAATTGAGTTGACGTCATTATGCTATTTAATTTTAATTTACGATCGTTAAAATTATAAATATTATTTTTTGTATAAATTCATAAAAATTGATACTAGCACAACTAACTCTTGAGAATATTACACCCTTTGTGAAAGACCTTCTTTTCTTCTTGTTTTTTTTTTGAAATGGCGCCTATAAAATCTATGCTAATAAGTATATCACTTAAAAAAAATTGTGTGACCTTTTTATCAGATTTTTTCATGATCAAAATATATCAAATCCCTCCTGTGTTCTTTCAAGAAAAGAAACTGAAACTTGGTGGTCGACCAATGGGTGTTAGCCGAGGTAGGCAAACCACCAAAGACAATGGGCAATAATATGACGAGCTGAATCTCTCTTTTACACCCCCATTCTTCCCTATGTGAACACTGTACCAGTCCAAGGTTAGTTAGTGGCATGGATTCGATCCTTACCAGTTTCTGATATTAAATGTATGAATTTAATGCTATCCAACACACAAAAATATAAAAATAATTTCCTTTTAGGTAAGAATTTTCTTAAAAGTATATGATTGTGCGCAGTCGATGTATATTTAGACGGATTCATTCTGTTGCTGTTATTTAAATAGTGTGCTGAGCTAGCGATATGTGTTATTAATTGCGCTTTGAAATATGTCATTTTACTAACAACTAGGTCTCTATTATGCCATGAGGTTTTTTTAAATTTTCCCCGTAAATCAGTTTTACTACATATCGTTAAGTGAGAAACATTTGAAAACAAAAAAATTTGAATTTTTTTTTTTATCTCGGATTGGATGTGTAAAACCTTACTGGCCTCTTTCAAGAGCGAGATACTTCCCCACACCATCCATCTGCTATGTTATATCGCGGTACTAGGTAGACACATATGCCAATATTCGCTCCAAGGGGGAGGGGGACTTTTCCTCTAAACTTTCTCCCTAGAAACACCATACCTAAGGGAACTTGATCCGGGGGGGGGTATTTTGTTAAACCTGCAATCTTAGTCCATTTTTTATATCTTCAGTCCTTTTTGCAAAAAAATGTTGCCCTTATTTATTTGTGGAGATTTTAGACCGTATTTTCTTCATGTTTCCTATCGAGACCTTTCGTATATGTTCAAGTTTCTAAATGCGAGTTTTCCAGCTCCATTTGATCTCGTGAGTCAGTGGGAATATAAATAAAATGTTATTTATTTAACTTGTAAATAATGTGGGATTCAATTTGGTTATAAGGTATATATCCTCATGAGCCAATTGACTTTTGCCATAAAACAAAAATTAGGGCCCTCAAACAGTATTGACATTTTTCAGGTTTTATCGCTACCCTCGAGTTTTATATTAAACAGTATTGATCAGTTAAATCAAGTGCCATTATTATCTTTATTTACAGTTTTATATTATTTGCCTGATTGAACCAACGTAGTGTCATTATTTATTCTCAACATCAATTGAAAAATATAATTTCGAAATACTAATAACCAAATATTAAATAGGAAATGCAGAATTTTTATTTTTTTTCAATTATATTCTTTCTTAAATTAATCAAAAGTAAAAAATAGACAAAATTATTCGTTGATAATTTTATCCATTGGTCATAATATTTGAAAAGAGGTTACCAGTCTTCCTCGAGTCAATGCTCTTGTCATATGGCGTCCGCTGAGGGAAGAGGTTGGGTATAAAGTTTAGTGGGGGAAACTCTACAATTACCGCTAATCTTGGCAATAGCCTACCTGGCGTTTGCATCGGGGGTCTTATAGGGGACCGTAAAGCCCCCCTCGAACGAGACTAGTAAGTTTTTACGCATCCAGTCCGATAACAAAAAAAAGCTTACCAGTGTTCCCTTTAGGTTAAAAAATGGTCAGATAGGCACAGCCGCCAAGACACTAAAGGTAGATTTTTAGTTAAACCTTCTCTCTATGGTTAGAATGGCGTAAAAGTTGGTCATTGGCTTAAGGGGATTTAAGAACCTATTAATATATAACCACACTGTTAAAAAAAACAATGGATTGGAATAATTTAATTGCGCCAAAAAGAATATTTTAAATACGAAGATTATTTTTTATTTTAATCGTCATATGCGCAGATGGTGATTGGTATTTTTGATGTTCGGTAAAGGTAATAAGCAGCATTTCCAGAAAATAGACGCATAATAATATTTTGTCGTTTTGCACTGATGATAATCATATCTGCTTTAATTTCTTGGGTGTAATTTAATATACATTCTCCCACATCCTGATAACCGGGTTCCAATAATTTACTTATTATATTAACTTTTCGGTCTATACTTATGTTTGAAATCAAATATTGAAGTGCCTTCATGAAATCTGCCTCAGTCGCTAATTCATCATCCTCTTTTTTTATCGAAGGATCGTTGGGATTAGAATCATGGACTGGAGCATACAATTCAACGATCACTTTTGTAAGTACTAAAAGATCTTTTGGGTTATACATATATCGTAGGTAAAAATTCACTAACTGGTCATCTACAAATGGGTCATCGATAACTATAATAATTTTCATAATTTTGAAGAATATAATGAATAGTAAATTAAAACCTCTCCCAGCTAAATAAATTTATTTCTATTCATATTCATGCAACACGGTAAATAAAAATCCGCCCACAATTTATCGTCACGATTCTTTAGAAAGTAGATCCAATCTTTGTGAAATTTTAAGACTTAAGTATAGCCAAGAGCGATAAATTTATCTCAAATTTTTTTCTCAAAATGTTATCTTATAGATAGCACATATCTCTAAACCACCTGTCATTATAAAGATAAAAGTTTTCAATGTCTGTCCTTGTGTTAGTTTTTGCTAAATAAATTGACTGAACAGCAGCATCAATTTTTTTTATCAGGTTTTTAATCCAAAACCATTAATTTCACTTTATTTTATTGAGGGTATGCTAAACATGAAACAACATCCATCGAAAAATCAAACGCGCAGTCGCGTAGGGTTGTCCGTTGAACATGGAAAAACGTAAATTAAGCATTCATATTATTTTCATTTTACAGACGATTTCCGAAATATACGGAAAAATTTTTATTCCTTAATTTACTTTCAAGTAGGGCATAAAAACAATTATACGAGGATAAATCAAATTAAATAGCAAAATTCTAAAATTCTAGATTCAAATGCGCCAAGTTTAAAAAGTTTATCATTTGGTCATGGAATCCTGCACATTCGATGGTGTTTTCTCGCTTTATTGTGCCAAGTAGGTTTGTCAAAGTAATTACGAAATCAAGAGTTGTTTGTGGCTTTGGTCGAATTCTATGATAGTTTGACTTGAGTGCCGAGAAAAATTCTTCGATTGGATTAAATTAGGGAGAATATGTTGGAAGAAACATATACTCTATATCTCGAGAATCGAAAAAATTCAAAACTTTACTGGATTTGTGGAACCGAACATTATCCATAATTGGTCGGCCTGTGAATGTTCTCGCGTTAAAACACTTGAGCAAAAATGTTAGAAATCTTTCTTTGTTGAAAGGACCAATTATGACTTCGAAATTTTCTAGTCTTGGTTCGGTGGCGCAAACGATACAGCATCAATATTCTTGTCTGAGTATCCATAGTTAATCGATGTGTGAAGATTATATCCTGATTCATCGAGAAACAAAAACGTACGGCCCCGCTCAGAAAGAAATAGCGATGCATATCATGATCTTGAGAAAGAGTCATTGATGCTTTCTTTTTTTAGGCGTTTTCGAGTTATGTCTGTTTGCTTCATAACTTTGCAAATTTTGCTTCTTGAGACTGAAAAATTGATATTCTCAAGCTGTGTTTTGATACCAACTTGTGTATAAGAATTATCAATAGTGTTCACATCCTTAATGGTATTGATCAATCCTTTATTATCTTTCAGTTTTCTGCCGGATTTGTTGTAGTAGGACATAAATGTAGCATTGGGCTCGTTTTCCTCAATAAATTTAGCAACCTTATAAACAGTTGATCGCGATAAGCCTGTAGTAGCTCAGATGATACTATCCTTATTTTCATTCTTAGCAACCATTCTTTGTATGGTATCAAATAAGTGTTGATCTAAGGATATTCTTTGTTTTCTTTCCCGGCTATCCATGTGTTCTGTATTCTATACTGTTGCAGGGGTTTCTTCCTGACTGGAATACATAATCGATTCATTACTGTCCGACATTGTTAATTTTAACGACAATATTCGAATCAATCGAATTTCATATGGCGCGGTTTTGTGTATAAAAATCTTTAAAAATTTTTAGTTAAAAGCTTTGACGATATTATTCAGTATGAAAGCTATCTATTGGATTTTTATTACATATAAGATCGTTTCTTACACATATTTACAAAAGATGACCTGGTAATATTAGTTCTCTAAAACCTTTACCATGACAGTATTTTGAAGTGTTCGTATGCGTTATATATTAAAAATTAATAGCATATCAATATTTATAATTTATTAAAAAATATCCGTATAATTTGGAAATCTGTCCGTATATTTAATGTCAATCAAACAAATTTCGAAGATGAATGATAAAATGAGCATGCGCGCTTCGTAAACATCTCAGCAATAAATTTGATTTGAATTCCCTGGTTGATTGCTCGTGGTATTATTTCGAAATATGTTAGAAAGTGTCAGTATGATTATTCAAGACACGGAAGATGAAGACTGCAGTCGTTTTAGGGTAAGATACGACTAGAATCAGAACTCATAATCAACGAAACTAGACGATTATGTTACGAGAGTTGAAAATAAAAATCGATTTAGATCTAGGTTCGTCACAATTCGGTGAATGTGAACATCTATAGGACATATGACGAAAGAAACCCAGTGCTATCTGTCTGATGAAAAAATATTTCATGTAAAGCGTCGTGTATGTTCGGTTGCACGATTAGCTTAATGTATATTATTCGGTTACGAAAACTCTTTTATATCAATGACTGTTTAATTTATTTTTTTGTCGGTCGCAATTATGGGATAAAAAGAATAAACCTGTTTAATGTATTAAAAGCAACCCGTGGAAGGAATGCATCGATATTTTTGCAATTACACTTGTTGCATTTTTAATGCGGTTTTTTAAATGGTGCTTTGTCTTGAATTTTTTTTATAAATTTTCTAAATGCCTTTTGGTTCCGTAATATACATGACATCAGCGCTTAACCACATATCCTAAACAAAAACATAATTATTTGTCTGCTACACGCATGCGTGTCTGAATTTATAAAATATCTGTTTTTCTTTTGATGCCGACCTCCTGGATGGAATATTGACCCTATATATATAAAGGACTGGGTGTATCTGCGTAAATTTAGTGTATATTGAAGCAATATTGTCTTCAAGGAGGAGTGATATTTTCAAAGAATGTATTTTGGTTGTTAGAGGTTCTGGATGATAAGAAAGATTTTTTTTGGCACAAATAACTTCAAATTTTATAATAAAATGCAAGAGTTGCATTATTAATATTTATTAGGGATAAATTTTTTACCTCTTTGTTGGGCCAAGTACCAAGAGTTGATTAGGAGAGATATTCCCCCCCCCCGCCTATCCAATTTTTTGAAAAAAGATGAACGACTGATGTATCGTATTTATGTCTGACCAACTCTGATGCCACATTTTGCATTCAGAAAGGTAGCTTTGTTGAAACAGACCATAGAGAAAGAGGCATTCTAAGAAATTAACAAATCTATTGAATATTGAGGATTAAAATTAGATTTCTAAATAATTATTGCTATGAATTTGCTTTCTAATGAAAGATAGAATTTTAACAAGCCTTTTTGTATCATTTCACAATTTTTGAAATAATGGACGGCGAGTTTTTATGTAATATTTTTAGTACAATTCTATACCAATACGCCTGGTGTTCTTTTTATTCGGTGAATGAGGATTGGAAAGCTTTGCAAAAAAACGGACATTAATAAGACGAGCATGCGCTCTTATAAAAAAAATGGAGGATTTTCCGATAATTTGATCGTAAAGTTTTGTATTTGTAATATCATCTCTTTTATGAGAACTATCTTGCAAAAATACAAAAAAAAAGAAATTTTAAATCATTTGATTTTTTTTCCACATCGTATAAATGCAAAAGTCTGAATTCTAAAATACATTGCTTCCGCCATGTTGAAAGTCGCACGTGCGAAACAGCTTAGCATAATACATATTTTAAAATTTAACAAATGAATAGTTCGCTTTGAGGAATAATAATTGAAATAAAATGTGTTAAGCTATTATAAAATATAAAAATGATATACGCCGTCGGAGTTTTTGAGGGATTAATAATGGCCAAACATGTCAAAAGCGAGACTGAAAAATCCAAATCATCAATTAAAAAACACGAATTGAACGATAAATATCCTACTTATTATACAATTAACATAATAAGTATTTCTGTGTCAATTGTATCGCTGATAGTTATTGGTATCGTTGTTTCATATTTATATTTAAGTTTCAGTTCTTTCTAAGACTTTGAACAGCTGTATATAATCTTATAAAAAACACAATAGATGTAGTTTATGCAATTATTGTTACTAGTTTATATTGTTTGTTGTGTTCAAAACATTTTTCAATATAAATCACGTATATTATTAATTTTAGTTCTAACTTACTTGTATATTTTTCATGAATAGATTTTGTTGGCGCGTCAATTACATGGAGTACAACAATAGCCATTGTATCTGCATGGCGAGACTGTTCTATTCAAATTGATATAAAATTAACTATAAATCGAGAATGAAAAAAAATTTATTAAATTTTTACAAGATCAAACAAAAGCATAAATTAAAGCTGAGCAGCAGAGGGGATGGTGAAGAGTGTTCTTTAAATGCTTTCTAAAACAAACGTTGTCCCCTCTTAAGAGATTCTCAGCTGAAAAGAGACCTTTTAGATCTATTACTCACAGTTGGAGCAGTAATCTAAGTGCTACGAAGTTGTCCACCCCGATGAGAAAAAATCTTAACAACTTAAGTGGTTGGGTAATGAAGTATTCAACGATTTTGTTCGTTCTCGGACTGGATGTGTAAAACCTGAACGGTCTCTTGAGAACAGTCGCTTCGAGGCCACCGATTCGTCCTCATTGCCAAGATCAGCGGAAATATGGAACTATCACACACTAAACATCCCGGAAACCTCTTCCTTTAAGGAGGCCGTATTACAAGGGCATTGGCTCAAGAAAGCATTTAGCCTCATTCTGAAATTTTGTCCCAATTTTCAAAATGAATGTTTATTAAAGGAAATAATTGATGTCATCTCAAATTATTGTAAACAAACCTATCACTTGATACTTATTCGAGCTAAATTTGGCCGATGCAGGGAGCGGTCTTTGCATTCCTTAAAGATGAGTGTCAGAACTTAGAAGTGTTGCTCAAAAATATCTTTTTCAAAATCCAAATAAAGACTTCAGTGATTCTTAGATTATGGGAGCATCAGGAATGCAACAAAGCTTCAAACCCTGTATAAATATTCAAGCGGCTTTTTTTTATAAGAAAAAATCCCTACTTGATCAGCTAATAATGATGGTCAAATTACTCATTTGTAACGCAATCAAGCGGGGGACGTTGAAATTAAGAAAATTTTCCTAGAGCCTAAAAGGCGGGACATGGATATCCCGTAAAAATTATTTAATCTCCTATGATATCAACGAATGCCCATATTTTCCTAATATTCGCAATAATTAATTAAATTAGGGCATTTGGCTGGGGTTTGCCATTTATTAACGATTCTTAGGAATCATAAGAGTATCAAGGATTAGGGGAGATTCCAGAATAAAAGAGTAATTCATCTTCAAACAAATTCACGCCAAATGGTCAACCCTTCTTTTCAAGGCGATACTGACACTGTCTATTTATTGGTTCACACTGAATCTTTCTTTTCATTGGTGTTATATAAATTAAATTAGACCATCAATTTGACTGACCGACAAAAATATTAAGAGTTTCGGCGGTAAGCGTGTATCAATTCATTGACGGATTCAGGTCTTACTCAAATTCGGCAAGCAAGAGTTAATTTACAAGCTATTCGTATCTAATTCTTAGTCTTTTTTTTATATTCTAGGATACGATTAATTGCGGAGGTTTAAATTTATTAATTAGCGGCAATATAACGTCTTTGCAGTCAAATTTTCGGTTGAATGATACAATAGGACCGCACTGCATTTTTTATGAACATGCGCACATTTTTTTCTTACGACTGATGTTTAAATTCAAGCACACAGAACAAATAGTAGGGCGAGAAATAATATTTTTATTTAAAAGGAATGTGAGGACCGTTTGCTCATTTTCGAAAATTTGGCTAAGTTCTTGGCCTGTTGGAAACATAAGATTGCTGCACGCATGCCCACAAAAAAATGTACAGGACTGTGTTTCTATTCTATCTTTGTTCCTACTCTGAGATTTTTTTTTAGACCTAGCAGTGAAAGTATGACAACCATATTTATTCTTATGGATGCCTTTTTGAATGGATACAATATTAATTAATATTTTGGTGTGGCAAAAATGTAAAATATGCTTTAGAACTGTTATACTTAATATGTAGCTGATGGGCGAAACGTAACTCGGCTGATCTTTTTATGCGGCTACTCGTGAATTTTAGAACTCAAATACGATTAAGGCTGAAATAAATTCGATTGTGTTTTTTTATGTGCATTTTTCTATCCAGTGAGAAACCAGAATTTTTTTAACCAAAAAAGGGTTGAATACGACAGAATTCCCACTTGTAACTGAAATTATAGAAATTGGAGCGTTCAAAGGGTCGCTGAATTACTTATGTTATGATTAGATATAAAATTATCGATTCTTCCGAGGAAAAATAAATATTAACGTTCTTAAGCGGAGGAAGGATTAATATTAAAGAGCATGCGTGTGAAATAATGGCGAGGGTGGAATTCTGTATCAGAGATCTCAACAAAATTTAACAACCTGTAAAATAACATCGAATAATTTTATATTTGCAATGGAGTATCATATTAATGTTCGTAGTTAATCGTAAATTAGTGATTCAGAAACAAATTAAATCTGTGGCGAGCTAGGATTTCTTTTCCAAACTAATTTAATGGAAAAAGGGATTTTTGTCAATGTTTAATAATTTTCGGTCTGGCCTGATGCATGCGAAATATCACAAAAAGGAAGAATAGAGGTGTTTTCGGCCAATCTGAAAAATCAAGCCTCAAGTTTATTTCCTCTAAAGAGAATAAAACGAAAATATTCAACGCGTTAATTGATATTCTATAATTTTATCGCTTCCGTAAGGGAATAAGGGTCCCCTGACCAGACCTTAAAATTATGCCTTTTAATCTCATCTGCACCACAGAAATATCAATTAAAATCTGATCTAACCATGAAATTTATTTACCCTCAGTAAGCTAGATCAAGTATTGACTAAATTGAAACAATTACTTATTAAAACAAAAGAACGTAAAAACCTAAATTAAGAAACTAACAGCATTGTTATATTTTAAATTATTTTATTCGTGATGTAAATAATACACTTTAACTGTTTTATTTTATGCCAACGAATGCGCATGCTTCTTTATTCAAAATACAGGTCCACTACATCGCTTATTTTTATATTTATCTAGACTAAAGACGAGAACCAACAAATTTCCCGCCAAAAGGATAAATTACTGTGTAACAATTTGCTTAAACCTTAAATATATTTAACGGGTTTAAATAAATTTTTATATTCTTGAAAATTTAATATAAGATTTTCTTTTGTGCTTTAATTTTTTGAAAATATTCTAAATTAGTATTAATTTTAAATTTTCGGAAGAAATCGGGCATCAAAAAAAAAGAACATATAAATTTGTTAAAATATATAAATTAACTGTTAATGTTTCGTATTTTATATCTATTCAATATACCCTCACAAAATAAATTTCGTTTAATAATAGAATTTTTAATAAATATAACTAGCTGAATTATATTCCAAACCAAATATAGTCAATCATATCTTGCATATAATCCAATTACCTTATCATTCAGAGTGCAAAATTTCCACTAGGCTCGCCCCATTCCTCCACATCAGCAAAATAGAAAATAAAATATACACTCGAGTTCTAGTGCCTACTATGTTCGTGTTGTTGCGGAACCAAAAAAATGGCGAGATTCGCATTTGTTTTTATTATACCGCATTTAATATAATTATAACAAAAGATATCCTTTTCACTTTTTCTCTTGCGTTACATACAAAATATATTATCCTGAATGAGTATGTTTGGGTCGTTTGACTTTAAATCTAGGTATATTCAAATTCCTGTACTTCCGAAAGATGTCGAAAAAACTAGCTCTAGCTTTGGCAACCAATATGGCCCCTTTGAATCCCTCGTTTTCGTTAGACCTCACCTGGGCACCAGAAATATTTCAGAGGTTCATGAATATTGTTTTTAGGAATATTAACTTTTTAACTGAATATCTAAACGATATTTTGGTATTTAGTAAAAATCATGTTTAAGACAAATGAAATGGCGGGAAAGTTTTCAGCCTCATTTGTGAATAAAATTTCTGATATCACTGATCCGTTCTATAAATTAACTGTTTTTAAATACAATTTTATATGGAATAAATAATTAACAGACTAGAAGAAGCATTAACGAGTGACCTGCATGAGTAAATTTTTGAGCCAAACTGAAAATTATGGTAGTACATCCGAAGTGGAATGTTTAACGATGGTTCACGAATTAAAATAGTTCC
Source organism: Henneguya salminicola (assembly GCA_009887335.1). Classification (NCBI taxonomy): domain Eukaryota; kingdom Metazoa; phylum Cnidaria; class Myxozoa; order Bivalvulida; family Myxobolidae; genus Henneguya; species Henneguya salminicola. Next base: position 19,261 of record SGJC01000704.1, read on the forward strand.
ACCAGTATCTCATTGATAAAAATTTTACATTATATTCGGACATGAACCTCTCAAATAGTTATAGAGCAACAAATTGAGGAACGAGAGAATCGGGGCTGGATCATAAAAAGCTCCTTGAATATGTTTTTGAGGTTATTAACCGAAAAGACGCATTAAATATGAACACTGATGCCTTGTCTAGACTGATTTTTTGTTCCAAGCTAGAACCTATCTTTCGTTTGGAAGATATTAAAAAAATATCAACATGACGAATCCCACCGTCAAAAAAAGTTTTGAGTTTCTTAAAAATGTTAAACGGTCATAAAAAGACGTGGAAAAACAATTGGGAATTATGGAAACTTGAATCTATTAAGTTTAAAATCAGAACAACTAATGAAATATTACAAAAAGAATATTTAACCATGATAAATCCTCCGGTTCAATTATTCCTCAAGCTGGTCAAAAGGCATTTTTTATTAACTCAGACAGGGTAGTCGAATTAGGAATAACCCCAACCACTTAATGAAAAAAAAAATTCATGAACTTTAGAACATTTTTTTTAACCTTAAATATATATAAATGCAGCTTTACACCACAGCCAATGCTCATACCCCCATAAAGAAAAGTAAAAA